>OVAP01007860.1:0-10391 GCA_900406295.1 Aurinia saxatilis
CTGAAGATAACCACTAAAATTTGGATGTTTATCCAAATCTTCCTCCTAATTATTCTCAACCCCTTTGCTCGACCATCTCCCCTATAAATACAGACCTCTGACGGCCGAGAGAAACATAAAAATTTTTCTAAAAGTTTCCAGGCATCCATGCTTACAGTTTATCAGTTTCTTTGTTCTCTTTCATTTTGTCTATTGCTTCAATGAAGAAGTCTGTAATCTCTGCATTTCCAGAGAAGTTATTCTTAACTCTTTATATATAAGCAATTTTCATTATGTTTAATGTCTACTCTTGCTATGTTTGAGTAGTCTTTTAGTTAGGAATAGGGTTTTGCTAGGAGGAATCATGGTTTGGTAGATAGGCAATATGATTATATAATGAGTAGTTTATAGGCTTACTTTCATATCAATACTGAATCCAAATGATAGGATAAAACTGCTACTAATACACTACTTAGAGTAAGAGATCCAGATCTTGATAGTGAAAGCTCTTCTATTTATTAGATTAGGAGGATTTGATTTCTTGAACTTAATGCCTAGATTGGTTGGTTGATCAGCCCAATGGTTCTCTTTCTGAAATGATATATGTTAGAGTTAACTAGGATGCCAATTGAACTAGAGTAGCTAAGCCTGACCATAAGGATAGTTAGTTATTAGTAAAATCAACTATATAGCCTAAACTAGTAGTTATATAATTACTACCTTGAATAATTCAAACCGTGATCCTCTGATGCATTACCTGACTTTCTAACGCCTTTTAATATTAAATTTTCTCATGTTTATTTCATTTTAGTCATTTCAGGCATTGACCGATCGACTGCTAATCTGCTATCGACCGAGAGGTGTTCCAAACGATCGATCAGTTCTCACGACCGACCGATCGTAACCAAAACCAAATCATTTTGCTTGCTAAGCTTGAGTGAAGTTGGAAGATCTACTGTGTGACTCTACTCTCTGTGGATTTGATCCCTAAGTACTACTGCAAGAGCCTGTGCGCTTGCAAGATTATTTTGGGTGAAAACTTAATCCCCATCAGAGTTCTCTATTATTTTTTTCATCATTGTGGTGCCTGGGTGGCCAAGGCGGTCATGCCATAGTGCGTACTTTTCATGGTTTTTTTTAATCACTAGATTTGATTCTATGACATTTATGTATGTATGATGCAAGACAGATGGGATTTTGGTAATTTTTCCAATATGTACCTTTTTCCCGATATTTCCCCGGTTATGTACATATACTTCTTTCCATTCTCAGTTGCAGACCGAGTATCAAATCCATGAAGATATATGTCACTGAAGCTCAACAAATTCCTTTTGGAATCTGGAGAGAACAATGCATTATTCATTGAGAACCTTGTCCTGTTAGGCAATGTGAATCTGACTTTACCAGTTCCTTTAATCAAGTCTGCAGGACCGGAAATCGTATTGACAATTGTATTTGTCAGTTTTAAATTGGAGAAATATCTTTGATGTTTTAGGATAGTGTGCGTTGTCCCACTATCTGGTATACAGATGTCTCTAACATTTTCCGTTGATGTTGATCCATTTCTATTGAAGTCCATTTCTGATATAAACATAAAACATAATAAGATGTTTTTTATTCATAAAAATATCATATAACATTCATACAAGTAGCATCAATTCAAGCAGTACAAGTAACTTTAAGGGATAACACAACATTTATTTGAAGGGTTTCACACAAACGACATTTATTCATGGTATAATCATGGGAAATTCAAGAGTAACGTGACTAACCATTTAATCCTCCGTGGGAGCAGTCTCATCGATATCATTTGTGAAATCGGAAGCATCGAGGGTGCGTTGCACCCTCAAAGTGTTCTGTAAGGTTCACTTCTTTCCCTTTGCCTTTGGCAGACTCTTTGTTCAAATTACAAAGATGTGCAGGAGTTCGGCACTCTCGGGACCAATGTCCCTTACCACCGCACCTGAAGCAAGTACCGTCACGTTTTTGTGAGGAGCTCCCCTGCACTTCCTTCCCTTTCGGGTGCTGTTTAGAGCGAACCCATTGGTTCAATTTCCTGCCTTGTGGGTTGTAATTTCTTCCACGTCCTCGATAGCTTCCGCGACCACGACCGCGACCACGACCTTGATAGGCTTTGTTTTCCCTTGCCGGGTTTTCAACATTCAATGCATTTGCTTCTGGGAATGCTTTGGAACCGGTAGGCCTGGGACATGTGGTTCTTCAAGAGAAGCTCGGTGTTCTTTTCTGCAATAAGGACCGCTACAATCAAATCCAAAAATTTGGTGTACCCGCGCAACCTGTATTGCTGTTGTAGAGTGACGTGGCTCTTGTGAAACGTGGTGTATGTTTTCTCAAGCATTTGATATTCAGTTATGGTCTCGCCACAATACCTCAGCTCATCCACAATTCCTACCATGGCGGAATTGTAGTTTATAACCTTGTTGAAGTCCTGGAACCTCAGACTTTGCCACTCGTCCCTAGCAAGTGGAAGTGTTATGTCCTTCTGATGATCAAAACGATCTTTCAGAGATTTCCAGAGCTCTTTGGGATCCCTTAGGTGCGCATAGTCATATATGACACTTTCGTCGAGGTGCTTCCTAAGGAAGATCACCGACTTGGCCTTTTCCTGGGGCGTTGAAGTGTTTGTTTCTTTTATTGTTTCAGATAAACCCAGAGATTCCAAATGTAACTCTACATTCGTAGTCCAAGAAATATAGTTTGCTCCAGTGATATCAAGGGCTGGAAACTGAAGTTTCTCAACGTTTGCGATTTACCTTTTTTTTCTCTCATAATGGTAATTTATTAAAGCCAAACGACAACGAGTACAAGAGAACCCATCACAAAGATGGAGTTACAATTAAGCTGGTAAAAACCAGAGGAAACTAAAAGTAAAAACACTTAAGCATCAAGCTTAAGGTTTAGAGGCAAAGATCGTTAACCATATTCTTAGCTACCATGGTAACCACAACATTACATCGAGAGTCTTCAAAACCAAAATCCGAGCCTACTTGTAAATTCCATCCAAACTTGTTGTATTGCAGCTTTTGTGACATGTAACCGTCGTCGATGATATAAACCACCCCATAAAGAAAGCCGGCAATGATACACAATCACAGCAGGGGAAATGCCCTAAGAACGGGAAGCTTACCAAAACCTATAATACTCTCCAACTGTTTGACGGTCTAAAAAAAACCAAAATATTTGACGGGACAAGAGTAGTCCCAACAAATGAAAAGCGGTTCCTCCTATGGCGAAAGGTACAAGGAGCGAAAACGCATCTTACCAAAGCATACCAAACTCAACCAAGATCTGTACGAGGTTGAACCGGAAGCAATCATGACGACCACCAAAAGAGAGAGGAGGGCTGTAGGCATGTTAAACCACCAAATAGTATACTTTAAATGAACTGTTGATCGGGGCCAGCTCCACAAAGTGCAAGCCGAATAAGAACAAGTATAAGTAGTGAGGATGATGAAACGGTCTAGGTTACCAGTCGGATAATGAGATCAAGGCCGCATGAGCAAATTGGAACCCATTTGGAAAAGCCGAGACAAAGGGTATCTTTAACCAAATCGAGAACCTTAGATCGAAGACGATCCCAGAATCCTATTGAGGATGCTAACGATTATCAATTCTGTCTGCCACAAAGACACCGCATCCACAATCATATCCGATTATTAACTTCTCCTATAAATAAAAAACAGCATATGAAAGAACCAATTTGAAGATTCCCAGAACCAAAACGAGCAAAATAAAGACAGAATAGGGCAAGGGGATTCTCCCAAGAGAGCAAAACCCCACTACATCCCTGTAGATGACCACCACGACAGAGATACCACATTGCTACCCACAATAAACGGATCCACTCTGCCGAAAATGAAACAACACATGAAGAGGCCGATAGAAACAAAGAGAAAGACAAAGGAGAAGCAAAGGGAACCTCCCCCGGTGACGGTGAGGAGCACCGACCACCGGGGAGGCAAGATCGGAATATGGAGGTGACTGCGGCTTGACTAGGGCTTCGTACGTATTCTCCTTTCGTCATAATTTTTTCTGGTTTTTGTTTTTTTATAAAAAAGGTTTTGGCCATTTACCTTTTTCTAAAACAAAATCATAAACCATCATTAGGAATAATGATAATATTATTTCATTTATTATTATTATAATTAAAAGGTACCAGTTACATTAGTAAAGACAGCAATTACAAGGAACATATCTGCATAGAAAAGTAAAACAATATTTATGATGGATTCTTCGGAAGTAAATTCTCCAACGCAGATTCCATACATAAGTACAATTAATAAACATGAGATTAAAAACAAAAACAAACGAGTCATTTTTCTTACAAAGATTAAAGCTAAAACAAATTTTAAGAAATGATGAAAATGTCGAGTGAAGTGAATGAATGAAATGTGAGTGTATTTATAGATTAAAAATACTGTTCATTAACCATTAATTAGCCGTTCGAAATTTTTTAAGAGATTAAAATTTTATGACCGTTGGGAGTAAAGAGATAAGATAAAGAATCAGTCTGATAAAAACAATGTACAGTAAAAAATAGTTCACAAGTTCAAACATAAAATTAATTGCAAGTGACCAAGATTTATTCTATCATGTTAATATATAAACAGTAATTTAACAATAATTATATGGTGATTAAATCATCCATAGTTAATGCAACAAACAAAAAAAATTATGGTGACCGGAATCCTCCATTAATATTATAAATAAATAAATTATGGTGACTAGGTCATTCATTAAACAAGTAATTAAAGTATGGTGATATGATCAACCATAACAAAAGTATAAATTAAATTAAAATTAACAAGGCGGCTAAACCGTTCATAGTAGTGCATTAAGCAACCATTGTAAAAACAATAAAATAAAGAATGGGGCGGCGAACCACGCTCCAATAACATTAATTATTATACTTATAAATTATAACGGTAGAGTAATCGTAGTGATAACATGTTATAATATATATATATATATATATATATATATAGATATATATGTATAATGAATGAAATATACGTATAGAGTGATAGAGGAAGAAGAGAGAAGATAGTTTCTCTTACTTTACAAGTGTATGAGAAAGTGAAGTTTTTATATATCTATTACATTGAAGTGATTGATATATCTCGTATTTTACCGGTTTTTATTATAATAAGCATATAATTATTTATATTTTAGAGTCTATATATTATTATTAAAGTCAAGTGGGTCATTTTAGGTGCAGGGACGAGTTTTGGAGCTTGGGAAGGATCTAGAAGAATTATGGAGCAAAATGGAGTTTGAGAAGACAAAATTAATAAGGAAACGAAGGAAAAAAGGCAAGAAACAGAGGAGGTGTCGATCGACACCCTACAGAGAAAACACAATCTTTTCTTAAATCTCGAGAAGAATATTTTTCCTAATTCTTTTATGATTAATTCCCTAAATCTAAAATCCGTCCTAGACCCTATAAATACTTTTCTACAGTCATTGTTTAGGCTTATGCTTTATTTTATCTTTGAGAATTTTTGTAAGAGAGAATTTCTTAGACCCTCTTTTTGGTTATCTTATTGCATGCTTTCAATTAACTGCTTGATGTTTTACTTAGCTATGTCTGAGTAGATTTTTTGTTAGGTTTAGGGTTCTTAGGATTTAGATGAAGAATTGATAGCCATAAGTTTAAATTAGGTTGTAACCTTTAATTCATCTTCTTGGTTTGTTCTTAATGCTAGTTCTAGTTTGATCATCTAGAGTCTAGATCATAGGTAGATTATTATACACGAGAGTGTTAATAATTGCTGAAATTAATCTTAGGAGAGCAAGTTATCTAGGTGCAAAGAGATTTGGCTTAGAAACTTGAGAACAATTGAATAGGTTCTTATTGCTAGTTTAATTCCTTAGAATTTGCAAAGAGATTTGGTTTGCTAGGAATTAGATTAAGATAGTATTCACAACAAGAGTTGGTTTGCTTTACATATCATTCATGTTCTAGAATTGAGTTGGTACCTGATTTTACCGTGCAGTGTCGATCGACACCATCATAGTATCGATCGACACTCGATGCGTTGGTTGCTGTTTTGAGTCTAAATCTGAAGTTCCCAAAAGCCTAGCCATGCAATTAATTGTAAAACCCCCCAAATCTATTAGTTATTGATAATTAGTAGTTTAAAACCCCAGTCCTAGAATTTATTAAGAGTTAGTAATTTATTTTACAATTTATTGGTCCTTGTGGATTCGATACCTTTAGTACTATAACCGATAATTGTTGTGCTCTTGCGGAACAAAAGGTTAAAATTTTGTGTATCAGTGATCATACAACTAGGTATTTATAGCAAATGAAATGGGATATGAAGTCAATATGAATAGTGATATTGGGCTCCATCACCATTATTTCAATTTAGGCTTATAGCCTTTTTGACTTGTGATTCATAACATTTTCTCAATTTTTTTCGTGTTTGTTCATTCTTCTCTGAACGGTGCGTTTTACATAATACTTGTTTGTGATG
This sequence comes from Aurinia saxatilis, assembly GCA_900406295.1. Taxonomy (NCBI): domain Eukaryota; kingdom Viridiplantae; phylum Streptophyta; class Magnoliopsida; order Brassicales; family Brassicaceae; genus Aurinia; species Aurinia saxatilis. The sequence continues at coordinate 6,480 of OVAP01007860.1, forward strand.
TGTGATAATAATCATAAGAAACTATTAACAAATTTTCAAAATTCAGGATAAAATTCTATTTTTAAAATTGGTTTTCGTGTTGAATATTTTTGAAGCCAAATACAGTGTCAATAAATTCAGCTGAAATGAATCAAGAAAAATAAGTTCTTAAAACAATATTTGACACCATGTTGCAAATTACAATATTCGGAAATGTTGAAAAATATCGTGATTCTAACATTAGTTTGAAGTGTTACAATGGACAATCAACCTTAAATCTCTAACAATGTTATGGCTTAGTTCACCAATTAGATTTGGTATTGATATTGATTATGGGTTGGCTTTGCTACCTTGTTAGTATGAGTTCAGCTTCTTCGTCGGTTTCAAGCCGAGTGACATCAAGAGCAATATCTCAAGGTGATCCCACGAGGTGTTGATGTGAAGAAAGGGTTGTCACTTTCACGTCCAAGACAAACAAGAACCCTTACCGAAGATTCTTTCGTTGTGAGCTGGGAGTGCATGTTTGTTTGGTGTGAATTGAATTTTGTGATTTATTTCGGAAATGATAAGATAAGATTGTGATTGTGTTTGTGTATTCGTAATGGTAGAGAAAAAACGAGAATCACTTGTTCACATGGGTTGATGATTCGTAGCTAGAGGAGATTAGGAAGGTTGATGCCAAGCACCAAAGAATTGTACAAGATGTGGAAGATGTGAGGAAGAACATAATGGAGAACACCGAGCTTGAGAAGCAAAAGTTTGAGAAGATGGAGGAGGAGATGATGTGAATGGTAACGGATAAAGTTGAGAAAGAGATATCTTTGGCAAAGATTGAGATGGAGAAACTGGGTCTGGAAGTTAACTTACTCAATATTGAAGAAAATTTGTGTCTGTGTGGTCGGTTTAGGCTTATTGGCATGATTTTTGGGTTGGATCAAGGGTTTAAGGTGACTAAATATTGATAAGGTATGCTAATTTAAGGTTCATATATTACGATTTGGTGAGGGTGTGGGCTCGTTGTCATGTTTGGTGAGGGTGTGGGTTCGTTGTCATGTCTGAGCAATGAATATTGTTGTTATGTTATCAATGTTGTATGATGTATTTTGATAATTCTATCTAGATTTTACCAAGAGTCAAAACCAGATTTTCATTTTATCTCTTCTATCTACGACACAAAGCATTGTTTACATAAAGAAACAATTAGAATAAACACTTAAACAACCAACATCTCGATCCCCATTTTGCTATCACACTCATTTGGGTCATTCCTTCTTCTTCTCATTTTGCTATCACAACCCATCATTTTAACTGAAATTCAAATCCACTGAAATTTACATTCAGACAATCCACTTAGAACAAGAGAGTTAACAAAAGAGAATTCAGACTGTGCAAAAAAATATAACAAAGCCGAGACATATTGTGTCAAACAAAAACAAAGCCGAGACACACACATGTGTGATTGTGCACAACAAACAACAGTGGTAAAAAATACAAAATAAGCCGCCAAAACAGGTTGTGTAGTGCCAAAAAACCAATCTTAATGCACTACCTTAAACCAAATCCTAATCCAAATCATAACCCTTGGCTTTCGAATTCTCTACAATATGCTTCACACACATCCTATGCTCACAATTAGGCAACTCCTCCTTGACTGCAGCAAGGAGTCCCTGAAAAGAAGATACAACATCTAAGGTTAGAATACATATAAAAATCCGGATCAAAGTGGTAATAAAACTTCATTAAAGAAACAGCTTGATGCAGGAATAAAACTTGTAGAGGCTTAAATTCTGTAACAAAATGAATGGTAAAATGAAAGCTAAAACTCTGCAACAAAACAAATTGAAATGCTTAACATCTGTATCTTTGAAAGATTAAACAAAAACATAACAAAATCATTTTACAATACAAAATATGTATATGTGGTATTTATGAAACCTATATACAAATCAAAATACTAGTAGAAATAACTTACTCTTCCACGGTCTGAAATGATCACCAAGCCACTCCGATCTCCTAACTCCAAGTCAGCCTTGAGAAGCTTGATAAACCATAGCCAATTCACAACCGTTTCATATTGTACAACAGCCCATGCGATTGGATATATCTGATTGTTTCCATCATGGCCAACAACAACCAGCAAGCAACCTTTATCTGCATTCTTAAAAAAATGTCCCATCCAAACCTGCCGACAAGAACCTCTTCAATTCCTTCAAATTATGTCAAAACAGATGTAAATGCCTTTAAAGACGTCTTGACCAGCCTCATTTGGAACAGTTTCAACCACCATTGTTGATCCCGGATTGGAGTCTATTATCTCCTCAACATATTTCCGTATATGAGAATATTGAGTATCATACTCCTTCTGAATTGCTGCTAAAGATTTCAACCTTCCATCTTGACATTGAGCCCTTATACTCACAAACTTCCATTGTTCTTTCATATGCTCCTGGATTTTAGCTGGATGAACTGAGGATTAAGCCTCACCTTATCCATGAAAAGCTTGGCAATTATTGGAGACTGAATATATCTGCATTTACCATTAGGAATACAACTATGATACCTATATGCCGTCTTCACCACATATAACTGTTTCACCTCATCAAATGAACAATAAACACGCCATTTGCATTTTCCTCCAATGCCGCATTTGAATGAAAGCTTCTTAGTCTCGTATTTCTCTTGTCTGATATTATAACCCGAGGCCAAAGTGTAGTCCAGAACCGCTTCCTTAAACTCATAACCTGTGAAGAATGTGTTTCCCACAACTAATTTGTCCCCTCTTCCCCTTCGAATTCTTCTATTTCTGAACACCTGCGGATCCTCATCATCACTGTCTGGAATTTCTCTTCGTCCTTTGCTCATTTCATCAACAAACCGAGCCACATCTTCTTCAACTTCGTATTCAAATCTCTCCATCATATCCGACTCGTCTTCGCTCTCCTCTTTCTTCTTCTTTTCTGGTTTACCTTCATCTTTCACACTCTTCTTCTTCTTCTTTTTCGTATTCTGAGCAGTACTCTTTCTCTTCCTCTTCCCATTAAGTTGCCTCAAGTTCGTAATCTATTCGGATTCATCATTTAAACTCTCACCCGAACCTTCGCTTTCCTCTGCACACTGCCCATCGCTTTGTATGTCGCTTCCATCATTTTCTTCACCATCCCCCACGAACTCAACATCATCAGGGTCACTCTCTTCAAGCAACATTCGATGACCCTCATCCATATCAAGCTCAGGATTCACTTGATTGACCTATGTCGTCGTCTCTCTCGCCGCCTCTTTCGACGTGCCTCTCGCCGACTCTTTCGACGTCTCTCTAGCCAACTCTTTCGACGTGTCTCTCCCCGTGTCTCTCCCTGTGTCTCTCCCTGGGTTTCTCGCTGCCTCTCTCCCCGTCTCTCTCAACGCCGCCTCTCTGATTCGCCTCCTTGCTTTGGCTCTCTCTGCCCTTGGAGAAATCGGAACTGGCGCATCCATCCCTTTCCTTGCTTCGGCTCTCTCAGCCCTTGGAGAAATCGGCGCCCCCCCCCCCCCCCCCCCCCNACACTCTTCTTCTTCTTATTTTTCGTATTCTGAGCAGTACTCTTTCTCTTCCTCTTCCCATTAAGTTGCCTCAAGTTCGTAATCTATTCGGATTCATCATCTAAACTCTCACCCGAACCTTCGTTTTCCTCTGCACACGGCCCATCGCTTTGTATGTCGCTTCCATCATTTTCTTCACCATCCCCCACGAACTCAACATCATCAGGGTCACTCTCTTCAAGCAACATTCGATGACCCTCATCCATATCAAGCTCAGGATTCACTTGATTGACCTATGTCGTCGTCTCTCTCGCCGCCTCTTTCGACGTGCCTCTCTGATATATTGCGTTTTTAACTCGTTTCAACCCCGGTTTTAAACTATTTCTTGAGTCTTTTAGTGTTGTTTTAAGGTTT
>OVAP01007861.1:0-10390 GCA_900406295.1 Aurinia saxatilis
GGTGAAGCCAATTCGGACCATTGCACGAAATATAAGATTGGTAACGATGGTTATATATATATAAATATATATATATATATATATATATATATATTTACATATATTCTAAAAGATATTTGGATATTTGAATTTGAATTTCTTATATAGTACGTGTGATTGTTAAACCTCTTAAAAATCCGAATTGTTTGGAACATAAATCCATTAATTTATTACCAATCGGTTTTAAATTAAAATATTACAAGATTTATAATAGTTAAATCCAAATACACATCAATATATTATTGATTCTGTTCAAAATTGTTAGACTGATTCAATTCAAATTCTGTGTATTCATTTCAAATAAATATATTATGGATCGAGTTGGAAATTTTAGATGGGACTCGTATGCGATTCTAGAATTCAAATAAATATATTTGTATACAAAGGTTTAACAAATAGTTGTGGTTTGATGGTAAAAATTCCTTAGATCAAAATTAGTTTCATAATAAAAAATTACATTTACAATTCAATCGGTTAGCTTGATTAAAACTCTTCTTCAATCAGATATGTGGTCTGCGCTGGCCTTAGACTCTTACAAGTTGCTTGAGACTCTTCAAATACAAAATGAATGGAATGTAGTGGTGGAACCCGATGAGACCAATAAGCAGGGTACATATCTGATTGCGAAGAGTGTAATTTGAAATAACAGACACTAAACCTATATTATTAGAGACTATCCAAGATAATTGAGTGAGCTATTCCGAAAAGAATAACAAGTGGTACAAGATGCTTGTTAAATAACTTTTCATTTTGAATTTAGAGATGGTTTGTCATAACCATTATGTTGAGTTATTTACTAATTTTCGATGTTGTAGTTCTAACTTCAGTTATCTTTTAATAAAGCAATTCTTTGATGGAAAAAAAAAGGAAAGAATTTTTTCTGCTTAGCAGAAAAAATAATGTTTGTGTGACATAATAATCAGTGCATTTTTCTCTTTTGTTTTCTTTTTAGAGGTTACTTCATGGTCATTTATATTTATATTAAAAAAAATTCTCTCTTTTAGTAAATACACTTCATCAGCCAAAATAAAATTATTAATTTAGGATCTACTTCACATATTAATTACAACTTCAGTTTTAGTACACTTGATTACAAAAATTTTTTCAAAAGTCAGTAATCATATATATATTCTAAAAGTATATGATCATCCAAAAATTAAAATTCAATTTTAAATATAACAATTAAGTATTTTTTATTAGTACTAATATTAAATAATGACTTAAAATTAATATTTATACTGAACTCTTTTGATACAAAATTGAAAATCACACATAATGTAAATAGTCACAACTTCTTATCTCTGTCAATTTCTCAACTTCAATATTCCAGTATTAACTTCAATATTCTCTAATAGTAAATATATTTAATCGTTTAAAATATATTAAATCTTTTTTCAAAATTAACCACCAATATTTTACCAAAAAAAATAGTAAGCATCAGTATAAAAAACTTGGCAATCATTTCACAATTTATGGTGGTTAAAAAAATACTAAGTTTAATTTTATATAACATGTAATATTTATAGACATTTGATTGTTCTATCTAGCACAAATTATAAACTACTAAATTAATGAAGGTTCATGTTAATATATTTAAATACTAAAATAAAAATTGATTAAAAGAAAAAATGCAATATATGTATGCATCCATTTATATATCATCATTGTTAATACTCTTCACTGAAATAAAAAAAAGTGGGGAAAAAAATCTTTAAAGCTCCGGAAAGAAATATAACCACAACAAATGTTAAACCGATATTGAAAATAATAACGGGCTGTCTCAAACATCTCATCACACCATTAGTGGATAAAACAAAACCCACAATAAATGAAAGAAGACTAAAGAGGCAAACAATCTCTTATAGTCTTAGAAGACATATAGAATTTAAATATGGGAAAAATGTAAAATTTGATCTTACAAATATTAAAATGATTAGTAACTTATTTCACATTTTTATGATGGTAAAAAAAACAATCATTTTAATTTCTAATAGGATATTAGACTCCGTATTTATAGATAATTAATTATCTTATCCAACACAAATAATAAAATATTGACTTAATCAAGATTTTTTATCAATAAATATAATTATAAAAAAGAAAGNTCCAACACAAATAATAAAATATTGACTTAATCAAGATTTTTTTATCAATAAATATAATTATAAAAAAGAAAGCATAATTACAAACTAAAACATGAATACAAATTTAATAAAATAATGTGGGATAGAGGACATAATGATAAAGATTTTTACTATATCAAATTTACGGTCATATAATAGACTGTCAAATAGTAAATCACAAAAAACTATAAATTATAGATATTTTCAAATAACATGAAAAAAATCTAAAACTATACCAAATTACCAAAATATTTAGGAAACATCGTTATCTCGAAAACAAAACACAAAACAAATGAAAAACAAAATTAACAAACTTTATGCATAGAGCAAATGAACCACTAGTCTTCGTATAAAAACAAGAATTGATTTTTTGGTGAAGAAAAAAAAAGAGAGATGATTGAATATAAATGATGAGACAAATACCAAAAACACCCTCCCATATTATTACTTCATATTTACTTTCCTTTTAAAGAAGTCCATAAAATCTCTCCTCCATCTTCTTTCTACTCCTATCCTTTTCAACACTCTCTCTTAATCATCAATCTATAGATGAAGATCAGGTGCGACGTCTGCGACAAAGAAGAAGCGTCGGTGTTTTGCACCGCCGACGAAGCCTCTCTCTGCGGCGTCTGTGACCACCGTGTCCACCACGCCAACAAACTCGCCTCTAAACATCTCCGTTTCTCTCTCCTTTATCCTTCTTCCGACAACAAGTACTCTTCTCCTCTTTGCGACATATGTCAGGTCTCTTTCAACTTCTTGTCAAGATTTAAGACATGGGTTTTGTCTCTTTTTTTCAGTTGATCATCGATCTTGAATGTTTTTTTTTATGTTCTTGTAGGAGAAAAAAGCTCTGTTGTTTTGTCAACAAGATAGAGCGATTCTATGCAAAGATTGTGATTCATCGATCCACTCAGCGAACGAACACACAAAGAAACACGATAGGTTTCTTCTTACTGGTGTTAAGCTCTCTGCTACATCTTCTGTCTACAAACCAACCTCTTCAACTTCTTCTTCTTCAACAACAACAACAACAACTAGTCAAGATTGTTCTGTTCCTGGATCATCATCAATCAAGAAACCTCCTCAGACCAACAACAACAACTCCAAGATCCAACCTAAAACGGCTGTTGCGAGCAAGATCGGCGGAGGAGATGCGGCGGTGGTGAGTCAGTGGGGATCTACAAGTACGATCTCAGAGTATTTGATTGATACGTTACCTGGTTGGCACGTTGAGGACTTTCTTGATTCCTCTCTTCCTCCTTTTGGTTTCTCCAAGGTTTGTGTTTCAAGATTTGATCTATTATTAGTAACTTTAGTGTCCCTTAGATCAAGATTTGATCTATAATTAGTAACTTTAATAACATTTGGATTCTATGAGTTGATTGAAATTTCATTTAAAGATCTTGTTGAGGTAAGAAAAAAGTAGGAGACTTTTTCAGATGTGGATAGATTGTTTCTACTTTTGGTATTTGTAAAAAATTTCTGATAAAAAGTTTTTTGTGGGTTTTGCTTTTGGGTGATTACAGAATGGTGATGATGATGGAGTGTTACCATATATGGAAAGAGAAGATGATGATAACAACAACACTAAGAGAAACAACAACAATAACAATGCAGTGTCACTTCCATCTAAGAATTTAGGGATTTGGGTCCCTCAGATTCCACAAACACTTCCTTCTTCATACACAAATCAGTACTATACTCAAGACAACAATATTCAGTTTGGGATGTACAACAACAACAACAAAGGAACATTAGGAGAAGTACAGTCTTATGCTCCATTACAAAACATGAGACAACAAGGACAGAACAACAAGAGATGGTATGATGATGGTGGCTTCACTGTCCCACAGATTACTACTACCACTTTTACTCATCCTCCTCTTCCTACTCTTCCTTCTTCTAATAAAAAGTCTAGATCTTTCTGGTAATTTTTACTTTTTTCTCCCTTTGCAAGGGTGTTTTTTTTTGTTTTTTTTTGTTTGTTTGTTTGTTTTCCTGATTTCTTTGAACTTCTATCTTTGATAGAATTAGGCCTTTTTCCTTGGTTCTGTCTTTTTGTAAATTTGAAGTGTGATTGGGAGGTTGCTGTTTAAATCTTTGTAATAATCCTATATTATATCATCTCAACGTTTATGCAAATGTTCTTTCTTATCCTTAATTTTATTTAAGCTTCTTAGAATTATCTATTTTTTCTTATTTGGCCGTTGGAAATCGTGTTATGCATTAGTCTTATTAGAAAAATCTGGGTGAATTGACCATTCGAGGATTATATTCATCTTAAAAAGATTAATGGGATAGCAAATGATCTGGAGTAAAAAGGAAAGATTATGGAAATGTTCTTTCTTATCCTTGATTTCTCCTTTTATTGTGGAAACAAGACTTCATAGCAAAGAAACTAGTTATGTTCAATTATCTATTACATCATTTTTTTTTTGCCATTCTCAAGGAATATATAAAGTAAAAAATACGTAAAGTAGAGTTCCAAATTCGATACGAGATCTAGTGATGTATTATTTTAGTATGTACGTCTTTTTCAATTCTATCTTCTGCCTCCTCCATTCTCCATACGGTATTTTGTTTTCTTTAACAATATATAAATGTTTTGAAGAATTAAAGATGANTGCCATTCTCAAGGAATATATAAAGTAAAAAATACGTAAAGTAGAGTTCCAAATTCGATACGAGATCTAGTGATGTATTATTTTTGTATGTACGTCTTTTTCAATTCTATCTTCTGCCTCCTCCATTCTCCATATGGTATTTTGTTTTCTTTAACAATATATAAATGTTTTGAAGAATTAAAGATGAAGAGAAAAGAGCATAGTATATAATATAGAATGGTGACAAATTCACCATAACGTGCCCATCACCATCGGCATATACTTGTTTGTGATTGAAGATGCCTCAACATCTCTCTGATAACTGATCATACGTATTACGTCAGCATGGCAGTCAAAATTAATAAAAAGTATCGACTCGTCGTTTACTACTAACTCGTTCTTATCAGCAAACTAAAAACACACATAAGTCCTCTGTGTAATGGGCCCGACTTATTTAGGCCCATGTTGGATAATCTGTGTATGGACCGACCAGTCCCACGAGTAGGTGAGTTCGTAGAGCATTTAATAGGTAGATATTTATTTTATATTTTTCATAAAAAAATGATTACATATCTTAATATTATTGGATATATGATATATTATAGAAGCCAGCTTAAAATTTTCTACAGTACATAACAGAAAAAAAAAACTATCTGTCTTAATACTAATTAGATGTATGACATATTAATGAAATTCGTTGTAATTTCTCTATCATAACGAGAAAAGGTTCTCTATTAAAAAAAAGAAATTGAATTAAGTTTCCAAAAGTTCATTAACAATAAAAAGAGAGGTAAAAACATTTTAACGTTTTGCTATTAACAAAAAATGAAAAAAAAACGTTTCTATTTTAAATAAAAATGGCTATGTCTTAAAAAACGTTATTAACAATAAAAAAGGGCAAAAATATTTTTAATACTATTAGATGTATGACGTGCTATCGAAATCTGTTTTAATTTTCCTACGATCCATACCGAAAAAGGTTCTCTATCAAAAAAGAAAAATTGAATTAGTTTTCAAAGTTATACTCATTAAATCGAAAAACAAAAATATACTCATTAACGATAAAACATTGGACCATGAATTGTAGCCTAGCGGTTGTGCTAGTGTTGTCACTGTGTCACCACCTGGGTTCGAGCCTAGCATAATGCATATTTGTTGAATTGTTAAAAAAGAAGAAGATAAAAACATTGTATATTAAACAACATTACTTGCTTACTTATATAATTTTTTTGCATATGTTATTATTTGGCGAAAATCTTTTAAAGTTTTTAAGTGTTTTGATTGTAAGATCATATAAAAAGGGGGAAAAATAGCTAAAGTCATGAATTATTTGGATTTCACGCGAAGAGAATCACTGTGATTATTTGTTAATTTGCGCGTAGGTTGTTGGCAAACAAAATTTTGAATTGAACAACCATTTTGTTGAACCCGTTTTATTCCAATATTTGGAAGTCGAGGAAAATGATATTGTCTTACACATTGCCAGTCTTATCCCCTTTTTAGGAGTTGGGAGAAACGATATAGACTGCTAATTTTATTATTATATATTGACTTATAACCAAATGGTTGAGACCAAAAATCTGAAACTAAACCGCACCGAGGAATCCAATATCCAAAACATAAATGAATGTAATGTAGATATGAATCGAATACCCGAAATATAAATTAATGTCAATGTATATATATATATATATATGTTCAATGTTAATTAATGATATATATCAAATATCTGTAAGCATATATGTTTGATATTCGTTACATTTATGTGTTCTATCTTAAAGATATATGCTAAAACATAAATGTAACGAATATCAAACATTTGTGTCCTAATAAGCGTTTTTTTAAGTGTGTAATAAGCATCATCTATGAGTTTTTGTCTGCACATTGTAAAGCCCTAAATTTTCGGCGAGGATGGACTTGGAGAATCTGAGCGACCAAAGTATAGTTTTCACAAAACTGAAAGAAATATCGGAGAACAAGGTCCGATTCCTCTCTCCATCTTTTGCAAATTTGTCTTTGTCAATTGAATGTACTACATGTTTGTTACTCTTTGATTTTTGGTTTTGCGTCTCTTGGATTGGACTTTTTTTTAGGTATGCTTTGACTGTGGTGTGAATAATCCCACATGGGCATCGACTACATATGGGATTTTCCTCTGCATTGATTGTTCATCTGCCCATCGAAGTCTCGGTGTTATCAGCTTCGTCAGGTAAACTTTTTATATCTTAATCCATATTTCTTGATATTTTGGCATTGATCAAATACGTTTTTGTGTGTTTAGGTCAACGAGTTTGGACTCATGGAGCCATGAGCAGCTCGGGAAGATGATGTTTGGTGGTAACAACCATGCTTGAGTGTTTTTCAAGGAGCATGGATGGAAGTCGCTCGAGGAACATGGATGGCTCGAGGGTAGCAAATTCGAGGCTAAGTACACCTCAAGAGCTTCCAATTTGTATAAGAGGCTTCTTGCTAAGGAAGTTGCTAATGTCATGGCGGAATATTCTATTATTCCTCTGCGGTTTAATGTTCCTGTAAGCCCTTAACATCTTCTACAATAATAATAATAATAATAATCTTGTAACTGAATATTTTGTTACTAGATAGGTTGACGAAGAATCAGATGAAGCAAGAAAGAAGTGTTAATATTTTATGATTTCTAAAATCATAAACTCATGCCAGTTTCTGAATAATATGATCTGAAGCGGAAGCGTACCTGATGAATCCATGCTTAGGCTTATGAGTCTGGATTATGAAAAGTCTTAGAGCTTTGGGATTGGTTAGGCTCTTCCACAACAAACTCAGAAAAGCTGTAGATGGGATGCGGAGAGTTTTTATGTATTTCTTACGTTAGAGTTGTTGTGGGGACCACAACCATATATTTATATATACATAATTTCTTATTCGGCCCTTCATCAAATTAGAAATTACTAAGCGTATCCACACATTAATTTTTCATAACATTTATGCCCCAAGTCTTTTACTTTATACTAAACTAACCACATAAGTTTTGACTACTTTAAATAATGACTCTAACACATTGTTTATACATGTATGACCCCAAAGTAATTCTTACAATCTTCCATTGGGTCATATATGTATTTTGAAAATGTGATAGACTTTATGAGCTCAAAATTGTCATTATATAGCAAGGCATAAACAATCTCGTCTATTGACTACAATACCATATGATCATGGCGGTCTTCATCATTAAACCATAATTAAACCTTCTATGGTCACTGAAATCAATATAGTCAAATGATATAAATCAATTATGAAAAGTGTAGCATGAAAGTCACATGAAAAGTGATCAATACATGACGACTTTCAACTGGTCCTACCTTATTGAGATCCTTTAACTTTATTGTACAAAGAGTGTAAACTGAAAAACTTTATTTCTGATAAGAAAATGTGCATATACACAACTAAAACATAGAACCCTAAAATTGAATGAAAAACTCCCATTAAACCAAATAATCCTCAAACCTTAAAACACCCATTCGAGCAATATGCTCATGAAAAACCTTTGGTGAAAGACCTTTTGTAAGAGGATCTGCTATCATGGAGTTTGTCCATAAGTGTTTTATGGAAATCTCTCCACTTTGTACCTTTTCTTTAACAATCAAGAACTTAATGTTTATAAATTTGGACTTTGTTATGCTCCTGTTTTTATTGGAGTACGGAACTGCTGCCATGTTGTCACAGTATAACAAGTGGTCTTTCAATTCCTTCAAGAATTCGCAGCCCAATGACAAATTTCCTCAACCAAAGTCCTTTATCGGATGCCTCATAAACTGCTATAAATTCTGCGGCCATTGTGGAGGGAGCCGTAATTGACTGTTTCGCACTACGCCAAGAAATAGCTCCTCCAACCAACAGAAAAGCATAGCCTCAAGTGGACTTTAATTCATCTTGACATCCAGCAAAATCAGAATCAGAATATTCAATGATCTCTAAATTATCTGATCTTTGATATGTGAGCATATAGTTCTTTGTTCTCTGCAGGTACCTCATGACCCTTTTTGCTACTTTCTAATGGTCCATACCTGGATTACTTAAGTATCTGTCCAAAACTCCAACAATGTACGCTAAATCCAGACGCGTACAAACTTGAGCATACATCAGACTTCCTACTGCCGACACATTAGGAATCTTCTGCATCTCCTTAATTTCCAAATTTCCTTTAGGGCACTAATCGAGACAAAATTTGTCTCCCTTAGAGATTGAGGTATCTCCTGGTTTGCAATCCTGCATGCCAAATCTCTTTAATACTTTATCGATATAGGCCTTTTGTGATAATCCTAGAATACCTCGAGTTCGGTCTCGATGAATCTGGATTTCTAATACAAAAGATGCTTCACCAAGATCTTTCATCTCAAAAATTTCCTTAAGAAATTTCTTGGTCTCATGCAACATGGCCATATCGTTATTGGCTAGTAGTATGTCATCAACATACAATACCAGGAAAATGCACTTACTCCCACTGAACTTTTGATACACACAATCTTCAACCAAATTCACCTCAAAACCGAAGGAGGTGATTACCTCATCAAACTTGTGGTACCATTGACGAGAAGCCTGTTTAAGCCCATATATGGATTTATTTAATTTGCATACCATCTTCTTTGAATCACCTATTACAAAGTTTTCTGGTTGCTCCATATAAATTGTCTCATCAATGTTTCCATTGAGAAACGATCTCTTCACATCCATCTGATGAAGCTCTAAGTCATAATGTGCAACAAGAGCCATGATTGTCCTAAAAGAATCCTTTGATGATATTGGAGAAAAGGTTTCTTTGTAGTCAATCCCTTCCTTCTGANTTAGTCAATCCTTTCCTTTTGAGTATAGCTTGTAGTTACCAAACGAGCCTTATATCTCTCCACATTACCACTTGAGTCCATTTTGCTCTTAAATATCCATTTGCAACCAGTGGGTTTCATTCCTTCTGGTAATTGGACGATGTCCCAAACTTTATTGTCTAGCATTGATTGATACTCTTCTTTAGAAGCTTTGACCCACTTATCTGAATTNAAGCTTTGACCCACTGATCTGAACTGGAACAGCCCATTGCCTCACGGAAGTTGATAGGATCATCTTCCAACTGGGTTTGATTTTCCTCTTGTTCCATAAGAAATACTATATTGTAATCATCCCGAATAACACTCTCCTTTCTCCAAAAGATCGCCGCGAAGGCAATTGTTTTTGTTGCACTAGTTCTTGAGTATTTGGAATTTGACCTTCATGTTCGATATTCTCGAATCTTCATTTTGGGGAGGAGCTCCGTTATCAATTTGAGGTTTCAAATTTGCTTTATCTAAAGCAACTATATGAATCGGTTTAGAAGAATCCGATTCTTCCTCGAAGATTATGTCTCTCACTTCATTTCTCCCCCCAAATCTAATATCCTCAAAGAACGTAGTTGTTCCCGTCTCAAAAATATTCTTTTGTGTGGGATCGTATAATTTGTACCCCCAAGATCGTTCAGAATAACCAATAAAATAACCAATAAAGTAATTGCTCACATTCTAGAGTCCAGCTTTTTCTCAAATGACTTGTAAGACCTAGCCTCATCTGGACATCCCCATATATGAAAATGCTTTAGACTAGGTTTCCTTCCAGTCC
>OVAP01007862.1:0-10388 GCA_900406295.1 Aurinia saxatilis
GTGGTCATAACCATACCGACCAAACCATAACACAAACCAAATGAAACCAGCCATTGATACATATGGGAATACATTAGCAAATGGAGGAGTAGTTTAGAAATTTTATGAGCAAATAAGAGTAGTTCAGCACTGCGTCCCATTTATAGCACATCTAAACTTTTTCTTTAGAAAAAAATTTCCATTGAATATGAAGAAAGAAAGAGGGAAGATTAGCCCATTGTTTTGATACAAAAGCCCAACCGATCTTGATAAACTTTAGTTAACTTCTACAGCTTATTTAATATACATGTTGAAAATGGAATTATCAATTTCTAACTCACACAAAATCAAATGAAGAAAAGTGATCATAACCACAAATTTCAACTCAAGCCAAGACGTGGCATTCAAAGATATCCTAATAAGGACGTTACAAAGAGATAAAATAGCAAATGCACGACTTTCCTTAGACGTTGTTAATCTTCAGACAATGTGAAAATTCAGATTCGGACATGCTTCTTATTAAAGTGAGCCGTTGAAGTGAAAATATTTGAATAAATTGTAGTTCTGTTGTCGTAAGAGAACTTTCTTTTCACAAAAACAAACTACGTATTTGCAAATGGTCAATATATTAATTGGACCACCATAAGATGAAAGTAAGACTTACGGGCGATAATGAGATGAGATACGTGTACATGGACTTACGAGCAATTAATATTTCAAACGCATTAAACGAATGCATATATAACATCTTTTTCTATGGTATATTTTGTATATAGGTGTGTGTTATGCATCCATGCATATCACCTTTCATAATTATAACATACGTATATGCATTTGTCGACATACGTTTACATTACATGCATGTATAAATGTAATATACGACAAACGTACTCTTTTGTTCTTCGAGTTTATTTGAGTGTCGACGAATAACATTATTTCTTGAAAGAATTTAATGTTACAATAATTGAGATGGATATGGACCATATCTGTGATATATCGACCGTCGTACCACCAATATAATAATTGAGAGGAAACTATATTCGAGAGCCTCCCTATTAATTTGAAACGTTCATAGTAGAGAGCTCAATAATTTCAGAAGAAAATTATTGGTTTTAACACTATGTGCTATAAATGTTTTTCAGTACACAAATTGGCTACGCCCGTCCGTAGACTATGGTTCAAAATTATGGGCCCGATAAGTCGTATTCATATGGATGCAAATCCAATAAAATCGTATCTAGTATATATGCAGAATATATCGTGTCTCTTATTTTGGACAAGAAGTAAATATTATCGTTTCGAGACTTTAAATAAGGAATAAATAATATTTTTAACACATTAACAAAAAAATTTTATATATCTTTAACAAAAAGAGATAAATTATTAATAATATAAAAAAACAAAAATTGAATAAAATGCGATCGTTGTTTTTGAAAAAACGTGGCCTTGGTATATCAATTAGTCAATGTCAAGGCTTTGAAAAATTCCACGATGAAAAACGTAAATCTTTGACTACATTTCACTTTCATTATAAATAGTTAATTTATATGAAATATCTAATCAAAATGTTGTACATCAAGTTGATTGGGAACTAGAGAAACCCTACCACCAAAGTACACTCTTTCATGTATTGGTTCCTTTAATAAAGACATTTTAGAAGTGATTAATGTTGTTTTGTAGTATCTGTTTCTTTATTTGCCCCCACACGTTATCATGTCACAGTATTTTGGGGAGAAAAAATAAAAATGACGTGACAATGATGAGTTAGATTGTCTGAACCAAATTATTTTCTTGCAACTTGTAATGTTGTAATATAGTTAAATATGTCGATATTCCTCAAAGACAACAATGATATAATCTCTAGAACTTTTGGTTTTAGTTGCTTGACAGAACAAGTTGTAGATGAGCATTACATTAGCATAACAATTTTTGTATGCATTTGGTTGTGGAAACCCATAATTTATGGGGATGTTATCCTTAGAAAAACCTTATGTCATGTGATGAGTTATTTTCTTTGATAAAACCATATTAAACTATTCAGGACTAATGTATATAGTATTTATTATAATTTATTAGTCGGTAACGTAAGTCTTGCTAGAGAAAACAAAAATGAATTTTGCCATTTGAAATGTGATAATAATATAATATTATTGCTAGTTACAAATTTGTAGCAAGTAAAGATATCAAAATACATCTCCGAAACCACAACTACCACGTTTGTAGTTCAAAGTTAAAGAATATTTTGGACTAGTGCAATATCACCTAATCGCAACTACCCAAAAATTGTTTGGATAATTGTAATTTCTTTTGTAAGTGTAATTTAGAGATCACCTGTTCAACTAATTTTTATGACGGGACCAAATAACAAATTGTAAATTCAGATCTAAAGAGGTGTGCTGACCTAGATGCAAACCCTCTTAGTTATTAGAAAAACAAAAACAATAGCTGTGTTTGCACTAATTAGTTCAAAGATGTTGCTTTACCTTACTTGCAAAAGCTATTGTGCATCAGTGCTTTACTTTGTCACTACACTTTCATACAGCAGTGAAATGAAATTTCAGTGGTATTGATTTATCGACTCTTCAGACTTACTTGTAGAAACAATAGCTCTGCTCGCAACAATGCAAGAAGCCAGAACACCTTAAAATCTTGACAAGCTTCATATCAAAGAATTTCCATGGAATAATTCACCACATCCTTGCAATTTACTATATTTTTTTCCGATGAAATGTCATTTCACTATGTAGGATGTAGTGTACTATGTGATATGCAATATGATAAATGTGTATATACTAATTATCAATTGATTTTTAGTTTTGAAATTTGATAATACTTAACATTTAATTTTGTGATTTTTTAACTATATCAGTTTTTTAAACAAGCTATATATATCTTTTGATTGTGATTGTTAAATACTTACATATCATCATTCTTTAATATTTTTACAATAATATATTATTATTCCTAAGACTTAAATCGTGTACACCATTTTAATCGTACTATAATCTGAGTAGTCGAATTGTTTTTCTTTTAATCCTCTGATTTATTATCTTATTTTAAAATTTTAAGAAATGATATAGACTATAGTCTCTTATCTAACCTATTGTGCCGAAGAAATGCCGATTGTTGGTGATCGATGAATATTCCCATATCTTATATCTGGATCAGAATATTGACCAATCAACATATTCACGTGTCAAATTACTATTTGAGTTTGAATTCAACACTTTGTCTAATGCTCGTGCTTATAAAATTCCTCATTTGAGTTTTGACTATATGTTCCAAGAACAACATTAAAAATTAAAAATTTAAAACAAAAACAAAATTTCATATTTACGTGTCTCAAGTTTATAACTTATTTGGTTGATACAAGGAGATTTTGAACATCGTATAAAGTTATTAGAAGATCTAAATCTCCTTGAACATATAAAAAACAATATTATTAGGAATATTAGAATTTATATATATTTATATTTTATATTCTATTATATGTAGAGAATTTATTGATCAAATTTAGATTTTGTATATATATGTCTAATAATTAATCAATAAAATTTGAGAAAATCGTTTATTACTTCTAATTTTCTCTAAACTTGACAAAAACTCTCATTATTCTCGTAGATCAAACTTACCAATAAGCCACGCATAATTACCATTCCTTGTATAAACAAAAACCCTTTTAGGCATTGAGAGGTCAATATACAATTACAAAGACCTTTAATGCTTCAATTTCTAGACTTTTCTTGTGGTACATCTATGATCTATCACCATAATTAGTCCTTTAATTTTTTGTGCCCAAATCATTTACTTCCATGTCGTTCAACACTTTGACACCCCCACAGACATTAATGTAGGTCATTTCTTTTTATTGAGCTTCAAAGTCAACTCTATATTTGCTTACCGACAATTAATTTTCCTTGACATCCAATATATATTCAAATATGAAAAAATGTATTAAAATAAACATTTTTCTCTATTTGAGGGATAGTCGACATAAATAACTGAATAAGTATAATACATACAATAATATTATGCCCATAACACAACAAACTTTAATAATGATTAGTAACTACGTTACAAAATGAAACGTAATGATGTGGGAAAATGAATAAAATTATATATAACAATGGGCTTCACTTAGTGGTATCTCTTGAAACCAGAGATTGTTTTGTTTTGATCATTCCTAAGATGCTAGTTGTCACCCCAATTTATTAATTTAGTTTAACAATTTTGGAATAATTTATATTTCGATATTCTTATGGTCATGCATGGTATATTGATTTTTGTCAATGTATGGTTGTCATTGTCGAGTTTTAATCTAATTAAGCAATGGGGCACATACATGTTAGTTAAGAAAAAATGACATAATATTGCAGAACTGATTATAAATGTAAATATGATTTTATTAATTGATTGAAAAGTGGTTTCAATACAAGTTCTTTCTTACCGCGAAACTACTTAGAGTATTCTTCGTTAGGAATATATGATCTAAAAAATACTAAATCTAAATTTTCTTATAAAATCAACCCGAACCGTTTTTGTGAGATAATATCCAAAATATTATAGGTCTGATTTGTAATTCAAATGGAAAAAATATATAAACACTTGACGCTAAATTTTTTTTCATTTGAAAGTCCAATAAGTCCACTGAAAGTTCCAAAGCAATTTTTTTTATATGATTAATGAGTTTTTAACCATCTGACTAATTTTCTAGAACGAGTTTAGTTATGGAATATCTCACTCATCAAATGGTTTAATGGATCTAAAACATAATACCTTTTTAACTGATAACATGTAAATGGTTAAATAAGTTTGCATGTAATAGAAACTGATTGCTTATAACTATATAACATACCCTCACCAAAATAGTTCATTACCATTTCGTGAATTTAGAAACAGTCACATGTAATGTTTGTAGATTAAAAGTTCTGACCAAATTGTTGACAAAAAAAAAAAAAAAGTTCTGACCAAATTAGTATACAAGACATGTTGAGTGACGCAGCAATTTGGTACACGTTGATATCAGGGTTTAGAGAGTTGTCTAATATAATTTAATTAACTTGTGATCATAAGTAATCAACCATTGATTGATCTTCAATCAATCTTTAATCGAATTAAAAGATAAATAAATACTATGTCAACCACATCCTCTTAATTATAATAAGCAATATTCATCCACATGCCTACCGATCATGGTTTAATAATTTGATTTGCACTCCTGTAATTAGTTTTATAATATGAACACGTATACGTGTAGCTTTATAAGAAGGAAAGTCATTATAGTATCACTCTAATACTTTTTGTCAACGCATATACAATTATTGCACTTGATTATATTAATTCGATCACGACAAACAAATTTTATTATAATAATATGGATCTTAAAACTCAATCATGTTCATAGTTATTATTGAAATAATTAAGTAGTATATAATACTAATAACTTATAAAATAAAAATGGATTATGACAAATCAACTAAATGAATATTTCATCAGTAGTCAACAACAATTAAAGACTCTTAATATATAATTGGCTATATTAGTCAAATTAGCAAAACATTTATCAAACCATCATCCAAGAATGATCTAAGTCAAATTTCTAAACAAGACAAAACGTGCATGTTCACTACCAAGCTAAATACATATTTTTACAAAACTACAGATTCATTATACCCCTCCTTTCCAAGATTTTTCTCTTAATTATAACTGCATGAAAGATCTATGTTTTTTTTTTTTGGGCAAGTACAAGAAAGATCTATCATCTATCTTAGATACATTGTTTATAACCCAGAACAAAAGGGAAAAGAAAAAAAACAAGACAACTATAATCATATGAGAAAGAAAGAAAACAAAAAACTATTTACACAATTGATAAACTTTATTAGAGAAACACAACTCTGGAATTGAAATTTTGTAAGTTCTAATATAATCGAAAGATGGCTGAATTCATTTTGTTGAGTGTAATATATACTCCATTATTTTCATTTAAAGTGACGTTTTAGAGTTTTTTTTGGTTTCATTTTGTGTTTTTAACTTGTCATGCATACTTAATTTTGTTTTTACCTTTTAAATTCTAAAAATTATTTATTATTAGTTGATTCTTTTCTAAAATTGGTAGACAAATATGTTTATTTATACAAATAATTAAGCTGTGTATAAAAAACGTAAACATGACTTAAAAGTTAAAATGAAACAAACACATTTCTATCTTTTAGTAAATTGATACAATTGCACATCACACCCTATTTTCCACCACGAATGAGCCTATTGTGTATCTACTTTCTCACAGCTCTGGCTCGGGTTTTTTTTCAATGGTGAAAGAAACCGCAAAACTATTTGTATGTTTAATAAATTCCAACTTGAGTTAAAAAAAGAAAGAAAGAAAAACTTGAAACATAGGGAGTATCTGAAAGAAACAGAGAAACAACTACAATGTGAATATTTTTGGATTCTTGTAACTTTGTTAAACATATTTTACAGATTATATTTTTTGTTTCATTAGTTTACCTAATGCCAAACAAACATTTAAGAAACCAAACGTAAAGCAGTTATATTAAAGATCTTTAATGTTCTTAATGACACAACATTTCACAATTTTTGTTACAATCAAAACTTCTAGAAAATGTTGATTTTTAAGAGTAATGGTGGTTTTGACTTTTTGCTTTTGGAACAACAAACAAACAGGGGCCCTATTAATAATGTATTTGACTAAGTAATATAATCACTTATTAAAACTAGGACACGTGGTTAGGTTTTATTTGATGAGCACGAAAAGAAGATGTACGTCATACGTACATGGAACATGCAAAGTCAAATAAAAAGTCAATTAATGTGCATGAACAACAAACACGTATACAGTTTAGCCACAATTAATGCAGTGCAAGTTTAAATGCTGTAAGATAAAAAAATAAAGAATTAATTTCAAATAAGCCATCAATTTAGGATGCCATTTTCAATTTTGCCATCGATGACATTTTCTTCCAATTTTTTGATTAAATACTTAAGGTTTTTACAATTTTTTTCTTGTCTAAACCGAGGTTGTTCGTTATCTATTTGGGTTTACCCATTTGCTCTTTACACTATCATATCCTTAGGGTTTAGTTTTTTTTTAAGGACTAATTTTTCATAAATTTGAAAAAAAATGGCATTGGTGGCAAATTTGAAATGGCATACTGAATTAGTGGCAACATAAAAATTTCCCCAAAAATAAATGATGGTAGTTGTATTTTTTTAGTCAAATGATTCATGGTTTAATTAATTAAACGAAAAAAATTGAATAAGTATAATAGTTTGGGGGAACACGAAAATGTTGGGAAGGCAAATGCTTTGGGGAAAGGTAACGGGTACAGTACGGATCTGAAAGACTATTGATATTAATTTGGTCCTAATTAATCATTCACAAATCATTAACCATTTTTTGTTGATGAAGAAACCATTTTGTATTCAAGATGGTTGTTTTAAGATGGTTGTTTCAGTTAAGCCAAGTGACATGAGATTGATTAGTAATAATTCGTTTGCTTTTTTAGTAGTCATCGGCTAGGATAATTAATGGTTTTAGTCCTTTCCATTTTAAAAGAAGATTTTTTTTTTTTTTTAAAGTTGTGTTTCACCAAAATAGATTTGTTCTTTTTTTTGTATAGTTTATTGGCAAAAGATATAAATTATTAATTTTAGGAAACCGTCAATTGTTATTGGTTTTAAGTTATACAAAATTATTTAGTGTTGTAAGATAATTTTTTTTAATTAAGAAGTATTAATTGTTTTCTTAATATGAAAAAGCATATTTTAGTTTACCACGGATAAA
Source organism: Aurinia saxatilis (assembly GCA_900406295.1). Lineage (NCBI taxonomy): Eukaryota > Viridiplantae > Streptophyta > Magnoliopsida > Brassicales > Brassicaceae > Aurinia > Aurinia saxatilis. The sequence continues at coordinate 7,784 of OVAP01007862.1, forward strand.
ATAATTAATAGGAATAGTTAGCAATGTCCAAAATGTATATTCTCAACCTTTTGCTGCCCTTAATTGGCCTTCCCTTTACCATATGTAATCTTTTATAGTTTAACAAAAAAATTATATAATTTTTTTTTATATCAAAGATATTCAAATGCACAATGTAATTATAAAGTGATGTATAAATAATTTTTTTTTTATATAACAAAAATACATCTACTATAGAGACCACCAAAAGTTCCAAAATTTCTGGCTCATGTTTTCAAATTGTTTAATTAAGTTGATCAAGATAATTTCATGTTTACTTTAAAATCACAGTATATAAATTGCATGATTAAAATTTATAATTCTTAATATTCAAAAATAGCTTAAAGATAAGAAAATGTATGTTCCAGAACTTGTTTTTAACACCACATATCTAAGTTTTTACATTGATAGATTAATGTCATAGAATCATATGCATATATTTTTTTGTTATGTACATTAGAATATGTTTTGAATTTCATATGCTGAAAACAGAGACAGCTAAGGAGAAAAATGAAAAGCCCAATATATATAACCTATTGATGGATAGAGGCCTAAACAAAGGCCCATTACAAAGCCATAAAAAGCAACTCAACTGATAAACTAGTATGTTTTTACACAGGTGATGGTAAGAAGTTTCCCGGAAAAACTGAGAATTTATAGTTCCGGTCACCCATTTTCTCGCCGGAGTTTTCTCTCCGGACATTGTACTTCCAGTGTTCAAAACTGTAAGATAAAACATGAGCAACACTTCTTGTCCGATGTTTCATCTCCGGTTACTCCTACTGACCGTAAAGTGTTCGATGAAATGCCGCAGAGAGAAATTAAGACGGTGGTGTCAAGTTTTATGTTCTTGCAAGATGTTTTTAGATCCTCCATGAAGAGAACAGAGGTAGAGACTCCAATGAGTATCCATTGTTTTGCTCTTAAGACTGGTTTTCTCCAAGATTTGCTTACATCTTCGAAGCTTCTAACGCTATACGGAAGAACCCGGGATTTGGCTTCTTCATTAGGTCTGTTTGATGAACTGGAAGTGAAAGATGTGATTGTTTGGAACAGTATGATCACTGCTCTGAATCAAAATGGTTGTTCAATGGCAGCTGTTGAGTTTTTTGTTGATATGATTCAGAAGGGAAATGAGTTTGATTCGACGACACTTTTGCTTGCAGCTTCGGCGTTATCTAGTTTACGGTTATGGAAGAAGTGTCCAGTGGTTCATTGTTTGGCAATAGAGGCTGGCTTGGTTTCTGATTCTAAGTTGTGTAATGCATTGATGAATCTTTATGCGAAAGGAGAGGATTTGAGTTCTGCGGAGTGTGTGTTCACTCATATGGAGCATCGAGATATTGTTTCTTGGAACACAATCGTGACTAAATGTCTTGCAAATGGTCATCCTTGGAAATCTTTGAAGTATTTTGAGTCGATGATTGGTTCAGGACAAGAAGCTGATAGTGTGACTTTTTCATGCGTTATCTCAGCTTGTGCTTCTCTTGAAGAGCTTACTTTAGGTGAATCCATCCATGGGTTGGCGATAAAATCAGGTTATATCCCGGAAGCTTATGTCTCTGTGGCCAACTCTATCATTTCGATGTACTCAAAATGTGGGGACATCAATGCTGCGGAAACTGTGTTTGAGGAAGTATTATACAAGGATGTTATATCTTGGAATGCAATCATTAATGGGTTTGCTTCAAATGGGATGTTTCAAGAAGCATTTGTTATTTTGAAGGAAATGCAATTGGCTAATTCGATTCAGCCAGACATAACCACTATGGTTACAGTAACTACTGTGTACGGTGAATTATGTCTGTCACGAGCGGGGAGAGCAATTCATGGTTACATGGTCCGCAGGGAGATGCTATCCAAAGCAAGAGAGGTAATAAATAGCCTTATTGACATGTACGGCAAGTGTGGTTTAACAAGGCAGGCTGAATTGTTGTTCATGACAACAACTGATCGAGACTTGGTCTCATGGAACTCAATGATGTCTGCTTTCGCGCAAAGTGGGTTTACACAGGAAGCTAAAAATCTGTTCAAGGAACTTGTCAGTGTGTACGCTTGTTCTAAGTTCACCTTGTCTACTCTGTTGGCAATTCTTCCGGCTTGCGATTCCTCTGATTCTCTCATCTTTGGCAAATCAGTCCACTGTTTGCAGCTAAAGCTAGGATTTGATAGTAGTATCCTTTTGTCTAATTCAGTTATAAACATGTACATAGGTTGCGGGGATCTAACTTCAGCATTCTTGCTTTTAGAGGCGATATCTGAAACAAGGGATCTCGCATCATGGAACACTGTTATATATGGATGCATATCAGATGGTCATTATTCAGAATCTTTGAGAGCGTTTCAAGCAATGAGTCGTGAAGGGAAAGTTCGTCATGATCTGATTACTCTTCTGGGTACTATATCTGCTAGTGGAAACCTCGGACTGATCTTACAAGGAAAATGCTTTCATGCTCTAGCTATTAAGACTTTGAGAGAATCTGATACTCGATTGCAGAACACATTGGTCACCATGTATGGTAGATGTAAAGACATAGATAGTGCAGTGAAGGTCTTTGGTTTGATCTCTGACCCTAACTTATGTTCC
>OVAP01007863.1:0-10387 GCA_900406295.1 Aurinia saxatilis
CACACCCCGATTTGCGACGTCCTTGCGTCGAATCGTGCCCTCGCAAATAGCTTGTTTTCTTGTAGTGTTATTTGGTGACAACTCTTTTAAAATTTAAGTGTTTTGAGAATAGGCATTCGGTTCGGTTTCGGTTCAGTTTCCATTCGGTTCGGTTCCAAAATTTGAGGAACCGTATGATACTTACAAAATTTGGTTCCGGGTCGATTCCAGGTAAGAACCGAATGAAAATCAACAAATTTGTAATGACCTTGTGGCCATATATACAAATTACGTACACTACAAAGTACAAACTGAATTTTTCCGATGTAATACAAACAAAATTACAAAATCAAACACAAAATATAGCACATAACATAAGATGAGAAAAACATTGTCAAGCATTGTCTCGAATCACAAGTTCATAAGATAAGTTTTAAAGCGTAAAATAAATGTCGTCAAAAGTTCTTAAGATAAGTTTTAAACTGTAAAGTGCAAGACAAGATTTAACCATAGAGAAGTCAAGTGCTAAATACAAGCTTCCATGATCCAAAGAAAAACCAACGAAAACTATTATAAAGAAGAATTATATGAGATTAGCAAGAGAACCAAACTGAAACCTCAAAAATCTCTAAATAAACCGAAAGAACCGAACCAAAACTTACAAAATTACTAAATTTACTAATTAAACATAGTAAAACATATACATGAAAATAATACTAAAAATCTAAAAAATAATAATAAAACACTTAAATATGCATGAATAACCTTAACATACCTAATCTAAAACCAAAATAATTTATTTATGTTCCAGTACCTATTCGGTTATTTGGTTCGGTTCCTGTTCGGTTCCGGTTCTTCGGCTCTGGAGATTAAGGGTCCTATAGGTTCTTTTGAAAAACTGGTTCTGGTTCGGTTCGGGTATTTTTGGTTCGGTTATTCGGTTTCAGTTACTTTTGCCCACCCCTTTTGACTATAAGATCATATAATATTTCGGTTCTTCGGTTCCAGCTACTTTTGCCCACCCCTAATTTTGACTACAAGATCATATAGAAAGGAAAAAAGAGAGGAAAATATCTAAAGTCATGAATTATTTGGATTTCCTGCACAGGGAATCAGTGCGTTTATTTACTAATTTTCCGTGTAGGTTGTTGGCAAACAAAAACTATAAATTGGACAACCATTTTTTTGAACCCGTTTTATTCCAATGTTTGGGAGCTGAGAGAAACGATATTGACTTACACATCCTTTTGTTGAACTCATCTTATCCCATGTTTGGGAGTTGAGAGAAATGATATTGACCGCTAAATTTTTTTAAGAGTAGTGATTGATTCTATACTTTTACGACAATTTTGGAAAAAATGATTATTCATCATATATTACAACTTGATCTTAACATAAATGACTTACTTAATATTTTTCTAAAAAAAAAATTCTAATTAACAAATTGAAGGAATTACCTTTTATTCATGTTTTTGTTAAATATAATTTTCTTTAAAATAGAAATAATAACAATAGAAAATTTAAGTTTTGTAAATAATATGTGGACCAATTATATATTTTAATTATCGCATATGTGTCGTGCCAGTAGCGGATCCAGGGAATAAATTATCTTGGGTCAAAATTTTGTTGAAAAAAAATAATGCATGAAAATGGTCAAAATGGTCAGTTGAAGGGTTCGAACCGGGGGGAATCTTTAAAATGTCCATTTTGGATGCATATTTTAAAAAATACCCCTCTTTTTTTATATATTTTTAAAAATATATTAGTTTCAATCTACATTCAATCTAAATTATCATTTTTAATATTTTAAAATATTTCATAATGTTTTGTAGGGTTGTAGGATTTAGAATAAAACCCTAAAATTCTAAACTCTTTTATCCTTAATAAATCCAAAACTCCTAAAATATAAACCCTAATAACTCAAACATAAACCCAAATAGTTTATAAAACACTAAACCCTAAACCTACAAGATTTAAATCCTAAATTAGGGTACTTTTAAAAGATAAATAGGGGTATTTTTTAAAGGGGATATGTTGAAAAGGGTATTTCTTAAAATTTCTCTTCGAACCGCCAACCTAAGGGGGTTCAAGACACCTACTTTACTTTTTTTGCTGCTAAATTTCTTGAAATATATTATACATTTTTAATTTATTAATAATTTAAGGGTATCATATGACTAACTTTTTGCCTCTTTGGGTCCGCTATTGTATCGTGCTCACATCGAGTCCATTCAGTTTTCTATAATAATATTATCATGCGATAATTTTAAAAAACTACCATTTTTGGTGCACTCTTTTTCAAAAATACTATTGGTAATGGTAAATTTGCAAAAATACTACTATTTAAGTATTAATTATTTATAAGGTTTCAAAGTTTATGATCTTTATACCCTAAACCCTGAAATTCTAAACCCTAAAAAGTCTTTCCACCCCTAAAAAACCCTAATCCCATAAAATATAAACCCTAAATCCCAACAATTAAATCCTAATAGTTATTAAAAATTAAACCTACTTTTATAACGGTTTAACCCTAAATCGTAAACCCTAGAAATCCTAAGTCAATCTTGAACTATATAATTTTACTAAACCTTAAGTCCTTAAACCCTAAGCCCTAAAAAATTTGTAATTTGTAGTAAAAAAAAAAAATACCAATATCAAATGATGGTAATTTTTAAAAAATTACCAATTTGGTATTTTTTAAAATATACCAAAAGTGGTAGTTTTGAAAAGGAGTATTTCAAAAGTGGCATTTTCCAAAATTTCTCTATTATTATTAAGTTTTTTTTTTAATCGTCTTTCATTCAACGATAAAGCAATACAAACGAAAGCTTAGAAAACACAATACACATCAAAACCTTAACTAAAAATTGTTTAGATATGCCTTATCAATTCTAAACGAACGCGTTCATGTAGCCATGCAGGACCACCTATTTGCAGAACTCTTCACACCTTGAAAGACCACCTTATCGAAATTTTCAACAAGTCGCAGTATTGAATGTTTGATACCTTTGTATTTTGGCCAATCGGCTGGTTTTAAGAGAGCAGAAATTGTTGCTTGACTATCTAAAGCTAGAATTATATCCTTGACATGAAGATTGATTAAGCTCTGTAAACACCATGTAATGCATCGGAATTCAGCGGCAATCCTAGAATCATATTTTGTGAAAGCATCCTTTGCATGAAAGCGAACATCACTGTTGTGATCTCTGATTAACCAAGCTCCTCCTATCGGCCGAGTAGCGTTACTCCAATGAGCATAATTACTCTTTAAAACCCCATTCAACAATTAATATTCAATATTATGTTTGTTTCAAAATTTATTTTTATAAATTATATTTAATCTCTTGGGGTTTTAATTTTTAAACCCCATTTAATAATTATTATTCATTATTAAGTTTGTTTTAAAATTTGTTTTTGTTATTTTGATAAGTATATTTTTGAAAACAATATAAAATGTAACTTATTTTTCAAATTAATACATATTTTTATAATATTCATTCAAATTTCCTCCTTATTTTACATCTGAAATTTAAATGCAATGGCTCAAAAACTTTAACGTAATATGTGTATTTCTTGGCAAACTAACGAACAACAATGTGGATACTTCATTTATATATACGTATTTAACAAAAACAAAAAAAGTTGATGGTCGAAAAAAAAATTAATAGAAGAAAAAATGACTTTCAATGCTTGCGCCTTGGGCAATGCACTCCCGCACTAATTAGTCACATGGAACTTGGAATTTTGTTACCATGAACACATTAATCATTTATATTAACCTCAAATCACTCTATGTTAAAATAAACAAAACGTAAATGAAGGTTAACTAAAGAGGTACGCAATATGGCCACTTACTACAACTTCTTAATAAGGGGCCAATGATTCTCAGGGACAATTGAAATTCATCACCTTCAAGCTAATAAAGTTTGAACATGGATGTGCTTAACACAATTCTCAATTTTCTTCTTCCACCTCTCACCATCATCTTTCTTTTCCTCTTTTACCCATTTTATCTTTTTATCAAACTTGTGATTTGTCTTCATAAGCATATTCGCTCTGAAAACGTTTCCGGAAAGGTAGTGTTAATTACCGGAGCTTCCTCAGGCATTGGAGAGGTTAGCTTTCTTTCTTCTTTTTTTCTTTCTTTTTTCTTTCTTTCTTTTTTTTTTATATAGTGTAGAATCCAGTGATTTCTTGGACTTATAAATAATTTAATGTTGTTATAAGAAAAAATATATAAGCTATTACAAACTGGTCATATTTTGTAGTCTTGCATGCTGCTAGTTAATATTTGAGAGTTACTAGCTAAATTCATCGTTTATACACGGTTGATCATTATTAATATTGATTGAAATACAATTAGGAGACTTTTTTTTTTGTTAGTGCAGTATGTGAACTACTCTAAATTTGGTTGATATTGTTTATAGTAATTTTGTTTTTGAGGTTCTAACACATGGATTCGTTTCGCGAATACTCGTAGTCATATATATGTACCCAAGATAGGTAATCTTGTTTCTGTGGTAACCATATCATCTGTTTCAAATTTGTATCGTTATTTGTAATCATTTATAAAGCATCACAAATTATTAATATTGATCCAAATACGTCAAAATATGTATATGTAATGTACCCATATTTGTTGATATTTGGTTGAAATTGTGTATATTTTTACTCTGGTGGGTTGGAATAAAAAGCATATTGCATACGAGTATGCAAAGAAAGGAGCACATTTGGCTCTGGTTGCACGAAGGGAGGATCGTTTACAATTAGTGGCAGAAAAATCACGTCGAATAGGATCCGGCGATGTTATTACCATATCCGGTGACGTTTCTAAGGTTGAAGATTCGAAGAAATTCATTGATCAAACGATTCAACATTTTGGAAAACGTAAGTACTAAAAAGTAAACTCTACAACACAATATCAATATTGACAATATTGTAAATTTCCATAGCCTTTCTACGAGATTTTTTTAATTTATATTTCGGAAAATAAAATTTAGATAAAAACCTCTAAATCAAAAAGTCCGGTAAGTTTACATTTGTGTATAACGATTCTAGTATTAGAACTATAATTAAGTAAATAATATATTTCAATATTATATATGTAATATATTGGTCTTTATTTTATAAGTTTATATGTGAGAATGCCTACTTAAATTAGCTATGAGTTTCTAGATCTAAATCTAAACTAAGCGGTAAACATAAAATTTATGTAATATCAATCTCGATAAAATAATAATTTGATAATTTAATAATATTTATGGACTGAATGTGTTTTGTAATGTAATGAATTTAAGTAACATGATAATAGATTAAAATATATTTTTTATTTTGTATATATAGAAGTTTAACTGTATATGTATGTATTTATATAAAAATAAAAAGGGTAAATAATATTGTGGTTTTTACTGAAACTATTAGATTTAGATGGTTATTATTTTAATCAAGTTATAATGTTTTGACAGTAGACCACCTGATCAACAACGCTGGAATATCTCAAACTCTTATCTTTGAAGATTTCATTCATATTAAAGATGCTAATCCGATAATGGTAAGTTTCTTGAGGTACAACTTAACGGTATCCATATTTGCAAAATGCTTACTTGTTAACTCTTAGTGAAATTTTGAAACATACTACTTTTGAAATACTCAATTTCAAAAATATCATTTCAAAAATATTTTAAAAACTTCGAAACCTTTTTTATATAATTGACAAATCCTATATAACATAGTACAATTTTCTTCAAGAGACAAACTCTGAAAGGTTGTCATGTGTCCACATTTTCTTTAACTTATTTGCTAATATAGTGACCTTTGGTGACCAACCTTACGAAAAAGAACAATACTAAATTAAACCTTAAACCCTATAGTGTTTATACTAAATATAAATAGTGTTTCACAAACTCGTAATATCTAGAACACGAATAAATGGTGGGCCAGAACGTTTGAGGATCACCGTTCCTGCTTCGATAACTCATCGCTTATCGATGGCTACTTCAGGACCCTCATAGGGGGTTGCATGAATCCTAAGAAGCAGAATTTGGGGAATCTGTTATACATGTTCCCGTGGATATGGAATGTCGAGGATAGAGCAGTCGGTGCAGATTTGGGTATAGGGACATTTCAATTTGATTTTGATAATGAGGAAGACATTCTGGCAATCCTCAAAATGGAACCCTTCCATTTTGATCACTGGATGTTTTCTTTGGTACGATGGAAACCAGTTATGGATGTGAATTATCCATCTGCTATTACCTTTTGGATTAAGGTAAAGGGTGTTCCTTTACACTATTGGGCGGTGCCAACCTTCATTAGTATTGCGGATGCTCTCGGGACTTACCAGGAGCTAGATCTCAATGAGCGGCGGATACGGGTTACAGTGGATGGTTTCCAGCCTCTCCACTTCGGATCTACCATTATCTTAGATGGAGTGGAGCGAGACCTCATCTTTGTTTATGAGAGGTTATTCGGTTATTGCAAGTTGTGCAACAGCTTATGTCATGATGCAACGATGTGTCCACTAAATCCGGATAAGACGGTAATGGAGGCTGCTCCAGAATCGGACCAACAAATGCAGAAGGCTGAAGCTCTTAGTTACAAAGGAGCTCTCTTACATCCAGCTGTTCTGGAATCTAACGGTGGAAGTTCGGCTAAACGTTCATTAGAATTCTCAAGTCACCAAGATGATTTTCCTGTTAGCAAAGTTAAAACCAATTCTGGCGATTTACAGGCTTCTAGGGGATCCAATTCTCATTCTGGGAAGAAGGCTCCAATCTACAGTAAATCGAGGAAAGACCGGTATGAACACAAGCATTATTCAGGAAATGCAGCACCGCGGTCAGGACCAAGCCGTGGTTCTGCGTCAGCCCACCCCTACAGGTCTCACTCACGGCAGTTTCACGGACCAGGCGGTTCAAGGGTTAATGTGGCTTCTATTATGGAACCAAAGGATGTCACTGGAACATCACAGTCTCAGCCTTCGAGCAACTCGGCAGTTCACACGTTCAAAGTGAGTAATAAGAACCTGGCGAGATTCAAGAGTTTATGGGAATTCCTGAGGATAGTTCTGCAGTAGTCAAGGCACCTCTAAGCGAGCTTCCTGGTTCTCCACAAGCTCATTGGACAGGGGACTCCATAGTAGAAGCAGGTCTTGCTGGTTTCAGTGAGGACGGTATGGTGGATGATGCGGCGCAAGGGCTAATATTTGCCACATCGCCTCATGTCTATGACGACAGAGATGCTTCTCGGCTGGAGCCAATCATTGAGTAATTGGAGGCTAGTTTAGATGATGACAAGGAGGCACCTATGCCTGATGTCGCTGTCACTGATCCTTCAGTTACAGACCCGGTGATTAAGGAAAGTTTGGTTTGTAAGAAACTTGTTAAATCTGTACAACTTCTTCCAAGGGTAATTTCAAAGAAGCGGCTTTTCCAGGCTCTTGGGTCACCACAAAAAGGTTCCCGAAAATCGGGAGTCAAGATCGGAGATGGTTTGTACCCGGCGACAGGTAAAGATTCCACAAAACAAAAAGCTGTCTGATTATGCGAGTTCTTAGTTGGAATTGCCAAGGACTTGGGAATCGCTTAACAATAAGCTATCTTCGGGAATTATGGAGGAGCTACAAACCAGATTTTGTGTTTCTTCCCGAGACAAAAAATGATTTTCCTTTTTTAGAAAAATTTCAATTGCATTTTGGTTTCAATAATTTGTACACGGTCGATCCGAACGGATGTAATGGTGGTCTTGCATTGTTTTATAATAAAGATTTTGATGTCCATATACTATTCTCTAATAGTAAACTTATTGATATCGAAGCTAAAATTGCTGGCAAAATTGTATATCTATCGTTTATCTACGGTGATCCTGTTCCCAAGCACAGGGAATATGTGTGGGAACGCTTAACACGTATTAGTGCATCACGAGAAGCACCTTGGTTTTTAATTGGAGATTTTAATGAATTAACTCGTAATCATGAAAAATAAGGAGGCGCTTTACGACCAGCTTCCTCTTTCACCCCTTTTAATTTGATGATTGACACCTGTGGTCTACTTGAATTTCCCTGTTTGGGCAATCAATGGTCGTGGCGTGGTCGGCGGAATAAGGCGGTTATTCAATGTCGTCTGGATCGGGCTTTGGCTAATAGTGATTGGCATAGTCGTTTCTCCATTTCATTTGTTGATTATTTAGCCATGATTGGTTCAGATCATCGACCGCTCCTCACAACGATTGATGATAAGATCCCTCGGGGACGTAAGCAATTTCGGTTTGATAAACGGTGGACTCGGCGGTCTGAACTTCGCGACATTATTGCTGACGGTTGGAATGATGGCACAGATTCACGCTCAGTTCCTTTTATGGATAAAATCATAAATTTCGCCGGAAAATCTCCAGGTGGCAAAAAGATTCGGTCAAAAAGTCAAACAAAGAATCGGGGAACTACAACTGTTGGTGGAGATGATTCAAAATGCCGATACCCACCCATAAGAGGATCTTGTGGAAGCTAAACGTCAGCTGACGGAGGCATATAAAGACGAAGAGCTTTACTGAAAACAAAAAAGTCATAATTTATGGTTAAAGGAAGGAGATCACAATACTAAATATTTTCATGCCCATACCAAACTACGCATAGCTCGTAATCGCATCATAGGGCTTACTAATTCCACCGGGGCCTGGGTAACATCGGAAACTGATATTGAGAATATTGCGCTTAACTACTTTAGTGATATTTTCTCGACTACTTCGCCAGTTGACCAAGAATGTTTTTTGAGTTAGGTCCCGGCAGCGATCACGAGGGATATGACTGATTACCTTACAGCTCCGACATCGGAGGACGAAATCCGTAAAGCCCTTTTCATGATGCACCCAGAGAAGGCGCCTGGTCCGGATGGCATGACGGCCTTATTCTATCAATCATCATGGGCTATAGTCAAATCACACCTGGTCAGTCTAGTTAACAACTTTATGCAGACATGACAAGTAGACATGCGGTTGAATATGACCAATATTTGTCTTATCCCTAAAACGGAAAGACCGACCCGGATTTCGGAGTTTAGGCCAATTAGTCTTTGTAACGTGGGTTATAAAATTATATCCAAATTACTTACGAATCGACNTTGTAACGTGGGTTATAAAATTATATCCAAATTACTTACGAATCGACTGAAGTTAATCCTTCCACATTTAATTTCAAAAACTCAATCTGCTTTTGTCTCTGGCCGTTTGATTTCGGACAATATTCTCCTTGCGCAGGAAATGTTTCATGCCTTGCGAACCAATAACTCATGTAAACACAAGTTTATGGCAATCAAAACAGACATGAACAATGTTTTTGACAGGGTGGAATGAGTTTTTATTGAGCGGGTTTTATTGAAAATGGGTTTCCACCGGTTATGGGTTGAGTGGATTTTGGAATGTATTTCGTTAGTCACCTACCAAGTTCTTTTAAACGGTCAACCATATGACAGCATTGTTCCTCAAAGGGGACTGCGGCAGGGAGATCCCTTATCTCACTTCTTATTTATTTTATGCACGGAAGCCTTAGTCGCAAATATCAAGAAACTAGAGCGGGATCAACGACTTACGGGTCTTAAAGTGGCTCGTGCGTGCCCCCCGTTTCGCACCTTTTATTTGCTGACGATAGCCTTTTCTTTTGTCAAGCCACATCTGCGGAAAATTCGGTAATCTTAGGTCTTCTAAATGCTTATGAAAAATTCTCGGGACAACAAATCAATTTTGCAAAATCTTCTGTCCAGTTTGGACACAAAGTTGATTCCACTATGCGAGAGGCCACACAATCACTCCTGGGCATATCTAATTTAGGGGGCATGGGCACCTATCTCGGTCTTCCGGAGAGCCTAGGCGGCCCAAAAACCAAGGTTTTTGCCTTTGTTAAGGAAAAGATTCAAGGTAGGGTTACTGGGTGGTCCTCTAAACTTCTTTACAAGGGGGGGGGGGGCAAGGAGGTCTTATTATAATCAGTTGCAACGGCAGTGCCGACATACTTCCAAAGACTATTACTTCCAACCTTAATAGTGCAATTGCTAAATTTTGGTGGGGGTCGAATGGGCTATGTGGAATACACTGGTTTTCTTGAGACAAAATGTGTATGGATAACGCGGATGGAGGACTGGGGTTCCATTATATCAGGACTTTAATACGGCTTTACTGGCTAAACAATTGTGGCGTTTAATCAATCACCCCACATCACTGTTCGCACGTGTCTTTAAAGGGCGGTACTTCCGGAATTCTCACCCCCTCGATACGACCAAAGTTTCTACTCCCTCGTATGGATGGCGAATTATTATATCGGCTAGGTCTTTGGTTAAAGCCGGATCAATCATTAGAGTGGGATCTGGCAATTCGGTTTCTATTTGGAATGACCCCTGGATACCTGAACCTTTTCCACGAC
>OVAP01007864.1:0-10387 GCA_900406295.1 Aurinia saxatilis
AATTGTTTCTATCACATGTTTCTGCCCGAGAGGTGTCGATCGACACTGATCATTTTCCAGACGTTGGTTATTCCGCTTAACTGAAGTTCCCAATAGCTTAGCACTTTTTAATAGATTGAAAACCCTCTTAAAACCTTAGTTAGTAATAGTTTACAATAGAAAACCCCAAAAACCTATTTCTTGCATTTAATTAGAGTTTATTTAAACTAGTAGCATCTTATTTCCGGTCCTCGTGGATTCGATCCCTACGTACTACAACTGCGTGTCTGTACACTTGCAGTTGAATTACAAAGGGTAAAACTTTGTGTATCACCCGCGGGTCACGACAATGGTGTAGCTTGCGGGCAACGGCAAGAGTGTAGCCCGCGAGCTATGTTGCTAAGTTCAACCCGCGGGCCACGTTGAGCATGTAGCCCGCGGGTCATGGCAATGGTGTAGCTCGCGGGCCACGACAAGAGCGTCGCCCGCGAGCTATGTTGCTAAGTTCATCCCTTGGGCCACGTTGGCATGTAGCCCGCGGGTCATGGCAATGGTGTAGCTCGTGGGCCACGACAAGAGTGTAGCCCATGAGCTACGTTGCTAAGTTCATCCCGTGGGCCATGTTAAGCATGTAGCCCGCGGGCCATGGCAAGGGTCTAGCTCGCGAGCTACGGCGAGGATGTAGCCCGCGAGCTACGCTATCAGGCTCATCCCGCGGGCCACAGTGCTGATGTAGCTTGCGGGTAAAGGCCATGGTCTTGTCCTGCGGGCCATGGTCCAGACTTGGCCCGCGAACGGTTGTCTTGATGTCTTCGTTCGATCCTTTGCGGGTCCATCTCATGTTTGGACGTTCAATTGATCATAGGAAGATCGAATTGGTTTGTCTAAGAAGGTTCGGGACCCGCAATGAGACTTAGCTAGCACATTGCTTGGTGAAGTCTGTCGGGACCCACTGTGAAACTTAGCTAGCACGTTGCTTGGTGAGGTTTTGACCGGGACCCACCAACCAAATGTCCATAAAATAGGCTTGATGGTTCGTCGTGTGAGTTTATAGAAGGTCCGGCCCGCGGAACAATCCGAAGGACTTGTCCCGCGAGCTAAGTACCTTGCACGACCCGTGGGATAGTCCATGATCGTGGTCCGCGGGCCGTGCCGATCGTGTAGCCCGCGAGGTGTCTTTGCGAGCTTGTTCGTGGGCCACGTTCGTTACTTGGATCGCGGGACAAGCCTAAGAGTTTTCTCCGCTAGCCAAGTTCGATCCATATCTTATTATATGCATTGTCGGTCGTGGGACCCTTGGTGATCCGTGCTTGATCGTGTCGTTACCAATCGATAGTCCATGACTCTAATGTTCGACGGTGTGGACATATGACCAGCTCGTGGGCTGTAGTAGTGTTTTGCGGCAAACACTGATCTGTTTCATGCTATCAATCTTCGGGGGTGGAATCCGACCCCCACAAAACTCACAAAGTACGAGTATGAAGTAGAAGAAATTGGAGGTCGATCTATTGTGATGATTCCATATGAGGTGTTGGATGATCCATCATTGTTGTCTGATATATTGCGGGGAAGTTTTTGTCGAAAACTCCTTATTAGTTTGCCTTGATCAATTGTTAATACCCATTGGTCTATATCCATTTTTATTAAATTCTAAAATCGCTTTGCTTATTTAATAGTCTAAACGCTCTTGCTTGATTAGTTACTTCTTTCTCAATTATTGCTTGATCAGTAAGTTATTACTCGCTTATATCACAAGTTAATTGCATGTTTAGAATTTAAATCGAAAAAACCCAAAAACAATTTGATTGCTTTACCTTATTTAGGTTTTATTGTGCTTAGTGTGCTAATGATTTTCTCCTCGTGGATTGACACTATGACTACTGTTTAGCCTGTAGTGTAAGCAAAGGTAATTGAGCAAGTTTTTATCCACATTAAAAGCCTACATCGGAGATAATAATTCCCAAGAATTGAAGGAGTTATCAAATATTTATCGATTTAATATATGAAAAGGATGACTAGGACTTGTAGTCTTGTGGTTTATGCTACAGTTGTCACTGTGTCACCATCTGAATTCGAGCACAACATTATGTTGTTGACAAACAAAAAATATTCAGAAAGGATAAACTCCGAGCGAATATATAATAATTTAATTTTGCACTATGTTACAATAAAGAATAAATACTAAGCACTCGCTAGGGAGAAAAATAAACAGAAAAAAGGGACCGAGATTCTCGTCATCTCCTACATATTTTTACTACTACTTTCTATATTAATTAATGTAATTCAAAGCTAATATAATGAAAATCCGTTAATTGATGAAATATCTATATTACTTTCATTACATAGATTGTCTTGAATCGAATGTGTTAATATTTGCTCAACAGTCTCACTACAGATTAGGTTTGGTTATTCTCTTCCAAAGGGTTAGTGTATTATTCCTACAAGAAATTGATCCTTACTATATTTCCCAAACATAAAAAATTAAGAGAAATTTTGTAAGCGACTACTTTTGAACACCTTCATTTCAAAAATACAATTTTGAGATATTTTCAAAATTACCACTATTTACCAAAGCTAATTTTTTTTTACAGTTGACAAATTTGTTAGGATTTATGGCTTAAGGTTTAGTTATTAATTTTAATAACTATTAAGATTTAATTTTTAAGGTTTATGGTTTAGATTTAGGAGGTTTAGGGTTTGTTTGGGTGGTGGAAAGACGTTTAAGGGTTTAGAATTTTTGAGTTTTAAACCATAAATCATATGTTTTAAACCTAAAAACCCAATAAATAGTTTAAACTTAATTTGTGGATTTTTTCAAAATTTACCTTCTTCCCATGGTATTTTTGAAAGGTAATACACAAAAATAGTATTTTTGAAATTCTCCCAAATATTAATTTACCTTGAAATCATTGTTACAATATACACTTAATCTCTTCTTACTTTTCCTCCATCTAGCCTTCTTGTAAGATGACTATAATAGGACTCGTTGACAAAATAGAGATTGAATGCATGGGAAGAGATCGGTTTATATTAATTGGCTATTGTTTATTTTGGTCTAATTGGCAATGTATCATTTTTCACAGTAGATCTTTTTTTTTCCTTAAAAAATATATTTTATTGAACTGAACCAGAACACAAGATCAGAAATGCATAAAACTGACGAACATAAAACGTTCCCGGTGTCAAAAGCCGGTGAACACAGAACATTCTCGAAGTCAAAACCATTCTCAGCTTAAACCCAATCAAAATTATTCAAAAAGCATGGACCCAAACAAAACAATAAACTGATTACAAATCTACCCAGAGAGAACCCCTAAGAACTGATTGAAGTAAACCAAACAGTTGAGAAGACCGCCGATTGTGACTTGATCTATCTTAGAAATATGAAACTCGGTTTGATCTTCCATTGATGACTCCAAATAGTGAGAGCTAGAGTATTCAGTTGGAACCAGCGAGGGCATAAGACCTGTAAATCACTTGAACCAAACCAAAAAAATAGAGATCTTGTCAGAATTTAGATATAGAGACACCATGCGTCTTCAACTACAAAGGATCGGTCAGTTC
Organism: Aurinia saxatilis; assembly: GCA_900406295.1. Taxonomy (NCBI): domain Eukaryota; kingdom Viridiplantae; phylum Streptophyta; class Magnoliopsida; order Brassicales; family Brassicaceae; genus Aurinia; species Aurinia saxatilis. The sequence goes on from OVAP01007864.1 coordinate 3,544, forward strand.
AAGAAGAAGCGGCCGAGACAAACCTGTAGAGAAGCAGGGGAAAGACATGCAAGTAGAAAGAAAAGGAAGAATCAATTAGATGAAAGGGTTCAAGCCGTTTGAAAATTCAATCAAGTAGATCCGCGAAGGAAATGAACTAGATCATGCTGAAATAGATATAAACTAGGAAGCCTAAACAAAGAAAGAACAAGTTCTGACCGGTGCCGACAACAAAGAGCCGCCGAGCACCGGCCACAGTAGATCTTAAACCATGAAAATAAATTTTTGAGTATCGAAAATCCGACGACTAATTACCTTGCTTTCTTAAAAAAAATGGAAATTTTTAAACTACCCCTTTTACTTTATATATTTTCACAAATACCCCCATTTTTAACTATTTTTGAATATATTATTTTTCAATCTAAATTACCACTTTATATTTTAAAAATATTTTATAATATTTTATAAGGTTGTAAGGTTTAGGATGTATAGGGTTTATGATTAAGACACTAAAATCCTAAACCCTAAAAAAGGTTTTAATTCTTAATAAATCCAAAACTCCTAAAATATAAATCATTAAACCTTAAAATATCCAAATGGTTATTAAAACACTAAACTCTAACTCTATAAGATTTTAGCCAATACATCCACCAACATTAAATGAACCATAAATAAAAAAGGTATTTTTTAAAAGAGACATATGGAAAAGAGCATATCTAAACCTAGGGACATCATTTAATTTTTATACATGATGACATATGAATTTACTAAAGTAATCCAGAATAGGAAAAAGGTGAATACAATGATACTAGGTGATTGGCTTGCAGCTTGTGTGGGCTGTCAATGTTTTTATTAAAATGTATAACATTTAAATCAAACATGATTTTATAATACTATAATACAACTAAAATCAATATTATTGTATCAAATGCATCATAATTAAAAATTCTAAAGTTATTAAAACAACTTATAGATTTTCAATCATATTTGAAAATTTCATGATAAATTATAAAAATGTAATGATATCAAATCGTTAAGAAATAATAATAAAATGTACAACATGTGCATTAGAAGAATGATCGGCCCGTGTCTTTTTTATTTCGCTCCTTGTGGCCCGAGAGGTAAAAAGTACACCCGGCAATCACCTGAAGCGAAGTAAAAAAGACACATGTGATCACATAAATCACATTATATTTTTATCTAAATTAATATATAAAAATATGAATCAAAACCTTTATTATTTATTAATTTTCAGTTGGAAATCTGTGGAAAGCTATGCCACATGAATTCTTTAAAGTACTCATGTTGTAATTAAGTGAATATCATCATTCATGTTAAACATTTTAGAACGAGTTGTGTTTTTGTATTCAGTGTTTTATACCGAAATAAATAATTTCTTTATTTTTGATATTTTAAAATTAAATATAAGTGGTATACACTTTTATCTATATTAATACTATATTTATCATGTTTTAATACCACAAATATTATTATTTTTACAGTTTTCATTAATATTTTCTCGGCATTGTTTATAATGATATATATTGACAAGGATTTAGTTTTCGGCCAAAATATGTCCAGCAAGCGCACAGGTCTCGCACTAGTACTTAGGGGTCGAATCCACAGGGAGCAGAGTATACGCAGTAGCACGTCCAAGTTCACTCAAGCTAAGCAGCAAAATGAGGTGGTTTGTGGTTTCATTCGATCGACAGTGTAAACTGGTCGATCGACAGTGTGAACTGGTTGATCGATTGGAACACATTTCTGTCGATTGCAGATTATGCGGTCGATTGATCAATGCCTGAAAATGCTAAAAACAAATGAAACGTGGGAATATTCAATAAGTAAAGGCGTTAGTGATATAGGCACAAAACGGAAACTGGCTCGTACTAGCTCGGAGACTAGCTCGGAAACTAGCTCAGAGACTAACTCTAACTGAAACAGAATGGCACGAAATTATGAGGATAGGTTATGGGATCAATCTTCTGGTCGTATGACACTCTCAGCTTGATCAGTTGATGGAATTAAGAAGTGGTAGATGATGGAACCGATGCAACAGGTTGTATAACTCTCTTTGCAAGGTTGATGGATTGAATGGATGGATAATCGATGGATTGAAAGTCGCCACAAAGCTTATGGAAGGGGCTTTGATAAGACAGACAAGAGATGGCTTCTCGCCAAACTCTCAAATGAATTCAAAGGGAAGAATTCTCACATAACTCTTTAGAAATTCATAAAATAAACATAAAGCTTAAAAGAAGAAACAATTCTCATATCTTAATTCATTCAAAGGGGTCTATCCTTTACAAATCAAATGAATGAGCTTATATATAGCTCCTACACGTTCTTACAAAGGGTAAAATCAAATCATTAACATAAATTATGTATAAATCAAATGCTTGATTGATATGGTCTTTAATCCATGATTTTTGGCCAAATGAGAAAGATGTGATATTCTTTGTATCTGGACAACTTGGACATGAAATAGTGATTTTTGGGGATCCTTTGGATCTTGTTTGATGCCTCTATATCATCTGGTGCAAATAAATCAAGGATATATATCGATTGATTGATATTTACCTTAATTGATTCCATATATGGAAACTTGAGGTGTAGCTTGATCCGCCTGATCTCATGACTTAATTCTCCACTTCTATGGACTCTTGAGAGGCTAGTAGATATGTGCCAAGATGGTTTTGGTCGTGGCTCATTTAGCTTGGATTTGAGATCCTCATCATTTCCTCCCTCTTGAAAAGGTTTTGTCCTCAAAACCATAGTATCCACCTTGTGATTAAAGTCTGCCCCAACTTCTGGAACCAAAATTCAAGAGCACATTGCTTTAACATCATCAAATGTAAGCAATGTGATTGTTTCAAAGAGAGAAATTCGAGTAGTCAATTTCTTTTTAAACGTAAAATCAAATGAAAAAGATGCAATTTTTTGTTTTTTGTAAAATATAATGAAAACAAAACTGAAAAAATGGGTTGGACCCTTTTGGCTCTGATACAAAATGATATAGGCACAAAACGGAAAATGGCTCGTACTAGCTCAGAGACTAGCTCGGAAACTATCTCAGAGACTAACTCAAAATGAAACCGAATGGCACAAAATTATGAAAATAGACTATGGGATCAATCTGCTGGTCGTATGACACTCTCAGCTTGATCAATTGATGGAATTAAGAAGTGGTAGATGATGGAACTGATTCTTTGGATCTTGTTCGATGCCTCTAAATCAGCTGGTTCAAATAAATCAAGGAGATATATCTATTGATCGATATTTACTTTAATTGATTCCATATATGGAAACCTGAGGTGTAGCTTGATCCGCCTGATCTCATGACTTAATTCTCCACTTCTATGGACTCTTGAGAGGCTAGTAGATATGTGCCAAGATGGTTTTGGCCGTGGCTCATTTAGCTGGGATTTGAGATCCTCATCAGTTAGGAAGTCGGGCAATGCATCAGAGAATCACGGTTTGAATTATTGAGGGTAGTAACTAGTGTATATCCTAGTCTAGGCTATATAGTTCAAATTACTATCAACTGACTATCCTTATGGTCAGGCTTAGCCAGTCTAGTTCAATTGGTATCCGAGTTAAGTTTAACATATATATATATATATATATATATATATATATATATTCAGAAAGAGAACATATGGACTGATCAACCAATTAATCTAGGCATTAAGTTCAAGAAATCAAATTCTACTAAACTATAAATAGTAAAACATTCGCTATCAAGTTCTGGATCTCTTACTCTAAGTGGTGTTCTAGTAGCAGGTTTATTCTATGATTATATTAAGATTTGATATGAAAGTAAGCCTATAAACTAACCATTACACAACCTTATTGCCTATCTACCAAACCATGATTCCTCCTAGCAAAACCTTATTCCTAACTAAAAGACTACTCAATCATAGTAAAAGCAAACATGACGACAATGAAAATTGCTTATTATAAGAAAGGGTTTAGAATAGCTTCTCTTGAGTGTAGAGATTACAAACTTCATCCTTGAAGCAATGATGAAAGCAACAATAAAATGAAGAAAACGAGATAAGAAACTGAAAACTATTTAGCATGGATGCCTGAAAGCTTTTGATTGTTTTTTGATGATTCCATCTGGCTTCAGTCTTCTGTATTTATAGGGAAGAGGGTCGAATAGTTGGTCAAGATGAATCAGAAAGAGGATTTGGATAGGAATCCAAATATTTGTGATTATCCTCTCTCAATTGATTGGTCACCATTATTTTTATGGATCAGTGGATATCTGAAACGCGTCTTCTGGAGATTCAGTATCTTTAGTGAATATCTCCAACATATACTGATAACTCCCCAAATGCAACGGTCTTTATCTGAATTTGTTCTCGAAACGTCCTTGAGATAATCGGCCTTGATCGATCGGTGGGCCTCTGCTCCGGTCGATTGGGCCTTTATTTCATGCGAGCTTCTGGATACACCTTCAGTGATTTGGGCTTAACTTCTTACTCCTGAGGTCTATTGACTTGATTCCAAGCCCATGTGCACGTGGCTTGAATGTCCCAACTCCTCACTTCAATCCAAAATAAACATCTTCTTCATCTGGGCGTGGACTTCTGATGTTTATTTGTTGGACTTGGTAGAAAATGCCCATTTGTGACCTAAAATGCATTATTTTCACAAAAACACTTTGCAAACAGAGAAATGTGAAATCCAGTGGTTTATGTTTCAAATCAAATAGATTCTTCGTTAAAAACACAAAAAATTCATATCGAAAAGCGGTAAAATATCATCCCTATCAAATCCCCCAAACTTAGCTTTGTTTGTCCTCGAACAAACCATATGCTAAGAAAGGAAAATAAGTTTGAAAAGTTAGGAACTCGCTTACTTGTACTACAACTTAGAGGCCGCAACTACGTGATGGTCATCTCGACAATCCTGCCAAAAGTTTTCATATCATACTCTCGCCACAACTCTCCTAACTGGTCCATAGGAATCTCTGCAAATACCCTAACTCTACCGAAATATGACTCTCTACACTCATTTATATTGCGTGAGCTTTCTTACTAGAAAATATCAGCTTGGTAAAATACGCTAGGTGTGTAATGAGAGGAGGTTAATATTTAGAGGTGGGGCTAATGTGTTTAGGGTTTACCGTACTCAAGAGAAATGATATATTACATTTTTAACTCATTCTAACCTTGGTCTTCAACTGTTTTTCGAGTCTTTTAATGTCGTTTTAGAGTCTTAACAGGAGCAAACACGTGGAGTGTAGATTTGAGCTTCGAGGTGGAGTTGTGAGACAAAAAGGTGAAGATTCATGGAAAATAGCATGGATCAATCGATCCACACGTAGATCGATCGATCCTCACTTGGATCAATCGATCCCTACGTGATCGATCGATCCATGATCAACCAACACCCGCGAGCCACATATAGAACGAGCTGCAAGCAAGGAACAATCGATCTAAGCATGGATCGATCGATCCATGATCACTCAACACCCGCGAGCCACATATAAGTCGATCTGCAAGCAAGGAACGATCGATCTAAGCATGGATCGATCGATCCATCACCTGCGAGCACCATTTTTGGAAACTCGAATCAGATCAATCCTTACCTTATTTGAGATGATTACACACGTTTTTGCTCCCCTATATAAAGGGTTTGAGCCCAAGAAACCCTACTACAAGTTTTCCTTTTCACTTCTTAGATCCAAAACACTCTTGTTTCATTTTGTTCTTCATTTTGCTTCTTTGTTCTTGAGATTTCCTTGAGGGGCTTGCATCTTCTTGTCATTCCATCCATTTGATACTGCTGAGAAGTGTTCTTAAACCCCTGTAGTTCTTTATTTTCGTTTTTATATTGAAGCATTATTCAGTTTTTAAGTTTTTATTCATGTCTCTTTATTTACATTGCTAGACTGTCTTCATAATGATGTGTGAGTAGTTAGGTTGTTAGATTTAGGGGAATCATGGTTAGATAGGCTTCAAGCTGGATGAAAATAGGTTAGTCATTAAAATAGCTTCCTCCTTGTGGTGCCTAAGGCTTAGCCTAGCTTGATCACCTAATTTATGATCATAGGAACTCCTATTAAACGAAAGTATAATAGATTTCTTGACAGCCCATTTAGGAGAGCAAAATGTCCTTAGCCAACGAGATTTGATGCTAAGGCATCTTGTTAACATATTAAACCAGCACTAGAAATGCTCTCTAGTTTAGTTAAACCCAAATGAGAGTTTAGGTGTTTACTTTGCTAAGAGAAGTAATTGGTACCACGAAAGTGGACCAATTTAGGATTTTGTTTAAGTTGAAGTTTGAGATGTTTAGTTACTGAATAGTCATCCAGTTAATTCATTTGTCTGCCATTGATGTCCCCTAAGTCTAGCATTTTATCCCCATTGAATTTGAATAAGTAGAAAATTTGTAAAACATACAAAAATCCAATTGTATTCGGTTTAGCTTAATAAGATAGTTTAGTAAGACATAATGTAGAAGTTGGGACTTATGGATTCGATCCTTCACTACTGCATTAATACATTGTAGTTGTCGAGGTCTTAATTAGTAAAATTGACAATACATTGATACAAATTTGTATTAAGTCTAAATCTCTTACTAATTCTTTCTTATTTTTGTTTCCTCGTTGTTGTTACATGTGCATGACCAGAAGCCGACAATCAGAATCTGATCTTGTAATTCTGTCCAACGACGACCTTGCGAGAATAGAAAGAGTCAATAGAAGACGAACGCTATCTGTCACAATGGGTGACCAAATCGATAATGCTGCTCTACTGGAGCAATTGACAGTGATGCGGCTCCAGTTGGAGGCTCTACAGAGCAAGAACGCCGCAGGCAAGCTCAACCCACACTTAGTGGAGCTGACAGA
>OVAP01007866.1:0-10383 GCA_900406295.1 Aurinia saxatilis
AAGTGAGCAGGAACCTTCTTAGTCCTGTGTGAAGAAATTTGTGATGGTAGAAGTGAGGAAGAATGAGAAATTAGTGGAGTGATGTTACCTGAACGAGACAAAGGTGTAGGTGGTGTGAAGAACTCTCTGAATTCCTCTGAAATCTGAGATTGAGCAAGAGGGAATACAACTTCATGAAAAACCACATTTCTTGAGATAAAAATAGCATTACTTTCCAAGTCCATCAGCNGAGGATGTCCAAGAAACAAGCAAGCTTTGGCACGAGGCTGAAATTTTGTTCTGTGTTTGGGGGATGTGGAACTGTAACAAAGACATCCAAAACTTCGAAGTTGGGTATACACTGGAGGCTTTCCAGTGAGTACTTCAAACGGAGATTTATTGGAAAGTAACTCTGAAGGCATTCTGTTAATAAGAAAAACAGCAGTCAGAACACAATCACCCCAAAGAGAGAGAGGAACCTGAGCTTGGAACATAAGTGCTCTGGCAACATTCAGAATATGTTTATGCTTTCTCTCAACTACGGAATTATGTTCAGGTGTCTCTGGACAAGAGTGAAAAGAAACAATCCCTTTTTCTTTGTAGAAATCTGTAAATCTCAATTCTGGTGCATTATCACTTCTCACATATTTCACTTTAACTGCATACTGATTCTCCATCTTTGTGATGAATGCTGGAAAAATGTCAAGAACATCGTTTTTATGCTTGAGCAAATAAATCCAGGTAGCTGTTGAATGGTCATCAACAATGGTGAGAAAATATTTAAAACCATCAACTGTTTCAACCGAATAAGGTCCCTAAATGTCAATGTGTAACAACTCAAAGCTGAAATTACAAATATGAGGAGATGAAGGAAAAGAGAGTTTCTTTTGCTTAGCCAAGTGACAAAAATGACAATAAGCAAGATCCTTATTCTTGTGTCTGAAAGTTTCCAAAGCTTCTGAGATAACATCCATCCTGGAGAAAGAAGGATGACCAAGACGTCTATGCCATGTGCTGGTATCTACAGCCACATTCAGAGATATTGAAGTAGCTTCAACATCCAAAACATAGAGTTTCCCAATCCTTTTACCCTGTCCAATCATCAAGCCCCTGGTAATGTCATGAATTTCACAAGAAGCAGGATCAAAAATCACTCTGGAGCCAAGATCAGTCGTTAAAGAACTGATGTTGACAAGATTCAATCTGAATTCAAGAATAAACAAAACATCTTTGAGAATAATGTTTTTGTTGATTCTAATAGAACCAAGACCATTGATCTTTAGTGATGATCCTGTAGGAAGATTCACTGAGCTCATGATGTTAGTATTCAGATCAATGAAAAGCTTTCTATCATGACAGACGTGATGAGTAGCTCAAGAATCAATCACCCAATGATTGCTGGCCAGAACATTCTGAGAAACATTCAAAATGCCAACAAAACAATATGTGAAAGGTGAAAAAGAGATACCAGAAGATGATGATGATGATGGATTGGCAGAACCAAATGAATGGGATTCTTGAGACATTTGGAGTTTAGAACTAAAAAGAGCAATGAAGTTCTGAATCTGATCTTTAGACATATTTCCAATCAGGTCATTGAAATCAGTCGAAGCAACCTCTTGTGGTGAAGTAAAAGCTACTTGAGCTGCAACTGGTGTATGAGATTTTGCACTTTTTCAGCTGATTTCCCTTTTGGTACATAGCCTGGTGGAAAACCATGCTTCTTGTAGCATCTTTAGCAATGTGACCAACACGATTACAATATGAACAAATGGGACGTCCTTTCTGTGGACAAGTTTGAACATAGCATATAGCATCATCAGAGGTCACAGAGGAATTCACAGCTTCAGCTGATACTTGAAATGCAGTCGCAGGAACCACAACATTAGAAAACCTTTCTGAGCATCATCTTGATCAAGCATCTTGTACACTTCACTCAAGCTTGGCAAAACTTTCTTCGTGATGATTTGCCTACGAATAACAATATAAGTGTCATTCAAACCAGCTAAAAACTTCACACCTTAGCCTTCTCTGCCTTCTGTTGCAGACGAAGAGCTTTTCCAGAAGTGCAGGGATCATCTGATTCCTCTGCATCCTCCAAATTATTCCAAAGAGTTTTCAAAGTGGTGTAGTAGTCAGATAGTAACAAAGTGCCTTGACGAAGGTCCTGAATCTCTTGAGTCAGATTGAAAGTTCTTGGAAGATTAGTCATATGAAAACAACTATGCAAATCCTTCCAAATATCAACAGCGGAATGCAATCGAATACTACGATAGATTTGTGGCGTAACGGAATTCAACAACCACGATTTGATCAAATTGTCACATCTAGACCATACACTAAACATCGGATACGATTCATTACACTGAGGTAAACTTCCATCTACGAATCGAATCTTATTCTTAGCAATCAAAGCCAGACGCATCGCAACATTCCAATCATCATAGTTCATACCATCAAGACGAAGAGAGATGAGTTGTAAACCTGGATGATCGGCGTTGTGGAGATAATACGGAGAGTGAACCGAATCGTAAGAATCTGGCAGATCGGTGGTTCGTGAGACATCGTCATCATGTGGCGAATCGTTCAGAGCAGAACCTCTTGAATCGGAGCCAGATCTTGTTGTTCGAGCTGATTTTCGAGTAGTTTTCTTCATCGGAAACACCATCGGAGCTTGAGACACGATCGGAAGCACGAATCGAAGCTCGAAAATGGTGAAATCAAGGTGATTTTGAGCTTGATAGCTCTGATACCATCTTACGAAGAAGAAGAAGAAATATAACGGTAGGAAAAAATGTATATTGATGTATTGTTATTCTGTACAATACAAGTATACGTATGAGCGTATATATACAAGTATAGAATCAGTTAGAACCAGTCTAATACATAACTGGGATTGAATTAACTTAACAAGCTAAACCACACAATTCAATAAGCCCCTGCATGTCTCCAATCCATACTCTCGGCAGCATCAGTAACATCCCCATGTATAAATGAGACCGTTTTGGTGGAATAAAATGTTGAATTTTCGGTTCTACCTTTGGGGACAATTAGTCCCGTGTGTGTAGCCCGAAACTCTTCGTCGGTGAGATCAGAGAACTCGTTGACATCCATCTTGTACGTTGTGTTCTTCTTCATGTTGTGCCTCTGGACAAATTCCAAATTTTTCTTGAAGATATCGAACCTATTTTCTTTTTCAGATTCGTCTAAGTACACGCGGTTGAATCGAGTCATCCATTGCTCGTGTTTCTCAATGGCAGAAGCTTCGAAGAGGCCATCGCGGGATGTGGCTCCTGAAATTCTACAATTCAGAAGAATTGTAAGAATCAAGAAGATAATTGGAGCCATTTCTAGAAAGAATAAGTATACAAGGGCTGTTTTATATAATTAATAAGTACTATTTGAATACAAGTGTTTAGGTTTTATGTTACTTGATATGAGGATGTGGTCTTATATAGGAGATTGGAAATGTGTGTTGTGAGATTTACGTTGTGATTATTCTAACGACGTAGTGGATACCAATGGCATTGGAACGTGAAGTACTATTTGGTGCGAAAGATGCTTATGGACTGCCATTGACTATTGGATTATATATCATCATATGAAGCTGAACATGCTTAATGTGAAATTCGACAGGAGTCAAAAATCTTGGCTCTTGGAACAGGACAATATAATATGTTTTGGTTCGGAATTTGAAAGGAAGTATGCGTCTAGGTCCAGAATCTCTTGGTGATTAAAAAAACAAATTCTTAAATTTCCTAGTTATTTTCTTAATACCATGCACTAATGCACTCGACAATGAGAACAAGTATACAACCACAGGTTGTAGATTTAAGAGATTTATTGCACAATGAAAATAATTCATGGCCTTGAACAGAAAAGCAAATTAAAGGTAGAAGAATTTGAAATTGATTTTATACGACATTTTGGTAATGAAAATCATTCTGTTTCAGTTTTTATATTGACTCGATTAATACGAAATGTTGCGGGTGCATCAGTGCATGGACAAGATTCATGTTAGAATTTTCCACGTAGTTTTGGGTCATATTAGATTTACGCGTTCTGTTTTTGTTGTTATACGTAGAAAAATTTATACGGTTTTCTCACGTTTGGTTCTGATTAAAGACTGAAGTAAACATGTTTTGGCATTTCTTCGAAGACTCATCCAGTAAGATATTATTTAGTTATTGTATTATGATTCGTTCATATTGGAGCAAAAATAAAAAAAATGTAACAGAAAGCAAGCAATAAAAGGAAGATTTAACCATTGACAATGACATTCAGATACATTAGATCATAGGACATAAATTCAGGAAACTAAAAACACAATGAAATTCTTAAGAAATAATTTAAATCTGTTGTACAATTCACAAAATTACACATATCTTACGACTTTTTTTTTGTAATCTCTATATATTTCATACTATAATATTTAAATATTTATGTAATAATTAGTTCAATCTGGTCTTCATGTTAAAACTTAAATCACTTTCCCAAGGATTGATAGCGAATCGAATCTAGTAGTGAGCCCCTGAACATACGTACTCCGATCCTTGACTATGAAAAGAAAACAAAAAACTAAGGTGTTTTGATAAATGCTATTTCATAAAAAAACGTAAATTACTCTTTCAAAAAAAAAAACACGTAAATTTAATATCCAAGACTGATGCGGATTTGATGATGATATGGCTTACGATTAACAAAGTCTTTTTCCGTAACACAAAAACCTAAAAGCTAATCTCGATCCCATCACTGTGACTTATAGTCTGTTGTATAGATATAACTCAAAATTAGATTAAATAAAATTATAAACTCATATTCAAATTAACAAAAAAGTGTAACGTATATAACTTTCACGAATAATAGTTATAAATAATTGACGTAAAAGAAAGAAATAAACAAAATTAGATTAGAGAAACACTTATGGAAACCCTTAAAAGCCATTCCATAGATAACAGTTAACGCATATCCAGTTTACATGCATGAAGCCAAAAGCTTATCCATTGAAAGGAGATGTGAAGGGTATAATGTTGTAGCTTATGAAACTCATTCTAATGTTTCTGAGTCTAATGTTCCTGTGAAATGCATCAAGATTCCAAGAACAAGTGTCAATAATCAGATCTTAACCGTAAAACCAATTAAAAATATATATATTCACAAGTTTAAGCTTTGTAAAATTCTGGTCAACCATTGACTTAAAAACAATATATATATATATATATATATATATATATATATTTTAACAACCACAAATTAATAGATTAAAATTCACACTTGAAAACAATATTATACACATAAATGAGGAATGAAAACTCGAAGAACAAGAAATTTTCGTTTTATGTAAGGTCTCTGTTTAATCGTTGGTGTTAGATGTATATATTATTGATATGTACATATGATACATGTCTTATTTTTCTTTGGTGGAGATATTTTATTTCTCATCTATTTATTAGAAATATAATATCTCCACAAAAAATATATGATTGTTGTCCCAAAACCTTATAGCTTTTAGATATAACTTCAATATTCTCTTTCATGACAAAAGTTTCAACTGTCACATAGCTATTTTTAAACTTGAAGTGCTATGATTTGGACCACCTTTTCTTCTTCATTTTAGAACTTACTTTCAAAAACTTTGCTCAAACACTTTGGAGGCGTCAAAACCTAGTTTAGCACCAAATGCTCTAACTGTAACTATCTTAACCATTATGTTTCAACTCTGTAGTTCTAAATCCATCACTAACAACTTATCCTTATGGCTCTATTCCAAGTCAGAATTTGGTACCTTAATCTCAGTCGAATCTTTCTCCTGTAATGATCCCACCAAAAAGTATTGCTCGTCTTCTATTGATTCAACATCAAACGCCAATTCTATGCCTTGATTCATTTCAATTTCTTGATGATGGACAATTAATTGTTCCTGTTGTTGCATAAAACGATTCATTGGCGAGAATCAATTGATTATGGTCAATTGTTTCAAATTGTAGACGCGGATTCTCCTCCATAATGGGCTCGTCTTTTGTAACTGTTTTTGTCGCCATTGAAACTGTTACACAAGCTCTTCTTCCTCCACCTTCATCGCCGTTGCTTCTGTGAAGAATGGAAACGTACGAAGAACCCAGAAGAATGAAAACGTACGAAGAACCCAGAAGAATGAATCCGTATGAAGAACACATATTGTTTTGTTCGGGTACATAAACCCAGAAGTCGTGAAAATCGATTTGTAGGATTGTTCAATTCTTCAACTCATAAAACCCAGAAAATTTAGCTTTTTCTAAATCGTAACCAAATATAAAAATTGAAAAGAGAGATATGTAGGATTTCATTAGAGGAACAAAGTTAAACTTCGATTTAGAGATTTAAAGAAACAAATATAGAGATTTTTGAGCATGCAAAAGAGGATGAATTCTCACCAACATCGCCAAAGAAATTATTTTCTAAAATAATTTTAAAAGGACACGTTAGAGTTTATTAGCCAACTTTTATTTTGTGGGTGACATGTGGACAAAAACCACTTAAGTTACTTCTCTATTAATATATTGTAAGATAATTTTTCATTGTCGTAAACTAACAAAAGCATCCTCTATATGTATACTCATTTAGTTAAGTTTGCCCTAATATATATATTACGCATATAATATATGATAATTCTGCATTCTTTTTGAAAAGCAGTCACGACAAAAAAAAAAAAAAATCTATATAAAATATCGGTTACAAAAGTCATTGTATATATTAAGAGTATAGTAATTAAGATGATTTACTACAGTCAACCTAAAAAAACACTAGAAAACTTGTACATTGTTAATTTAATCCCACCCATCATTCTTAAATGGAGACCGGTAGGTGATGATGACTAACACTTAATTTTATCTAAATGAATATATTTACAAAATCAAATTTTATAGTAAAATAATTTACTATAATTGCCCCCAAAAATGAGTAGAGCAACTTGTCTAGAATCTTTTTTGTATGTACATAAAAAAAGTAAAGTGAGTACTGTTTTGTGTGTTGCTGACATATATGATGTATTTCACTTTGATATCAAAGAAGCTCCTCAATATTCACCAGCAACTCAAATTACGATACAAAAATTCATGTCAAAAGACTTTAGTTTTTTTTTCATGTTCTGCTCCTCCATATATAGTCTACAGTTTAAAAGAGAAATTACCCAATCTAAGACCAAAAATACACCAAACTGAAAGCTTCCGAGGTATAAAACTAAAACCGGTACATTTTCTCAGGAGCAAAAGCATCAGAAACATTAAGGAAAATAGGCATATAGCCCATAACATAAATATGCAAAGCACATATAATCATTCTATCAAAGAAGGGACTTTACACATTCAAGCAATATATACCAAAACATTACAGCGAGAACTATGAGTACATATGTAAGATCCATTTTCTAGATGNCTTCCCTAAAAATATTCTTGAGAAATTTTAAGAAATGCCCTTTTCAATATGCCCATTTTCAAAAATATCCCACTTTATCTTTTAAAAATATTTTTTTTGATTTAGGGTTGACTTAAGGTTTAATTTAGGGCTTAAATCTTGTAGGGTTAGGTTTTAGTGTTTTACAAACTATTTGGGTTTATGTTCGAGGTATTAGGATTTATATTTTACGAGTTTTGGATTTATTAAGGATTTAAACCCTTTTAGGGTTTAGAATCTTAGGGTTTAGGGTTAAACCCTAAACCCTAGATTCTAAACCCTACAACCCTACAAAACATTATAGAATATTTTAAAATATTAAAAATGATAATTTAGATTGAAACTAATATATTTTTCAAAAATAGCCAAAAAAGTGGTATTTTAAAAAATGTGCACCTCAAAAAAGACATTTTTAAGATTCCCCAATATTCTGCTATAGTGATTAGCTTTTTCCAAGTACTGTAGTAAATAAACGATTCAGCTTAATATAATTATAATTAGGATAGTTGTGATTTTTTCTCAACACTGTTAGGGAATTTTAGAATTGTCTGTTAGTAAACACTTCTTTCTTCATAATTTGAAATGTATGAATAATTTTCTTAACATAAATTAAATATAAAATAGGATAATTAATCGATTCAAGTTCATGAAGCAATAAAACACCTTTTCTTAGTTTCATAAGCCTTATATATATATATATATATATATATATATATTATATGTTTAATCCTGTCAAACAAATAAATGATATGGTACTAATTTCGTTTTAGTGATATACCAAAAATAACAAATACATTCATTTATATACTAAATACTGATGTTTACTTTTTATGGTGTAATAATTTATTTAACACTATACACAACAACTTAATGTANCGTCCGTCACTTCGTCCGTCAGTTTTGCCGTGTTTTTCTTGTAGTGCTTGTAAGGTACTATTAAACTTTAATATATTTTCTTTGTAGAGAAAATCTATGTGTCACTCTTTGTATTAGTTCTTGTGCTAGTACGATATCCATTTCAACATCATGTTAACAAATTAATTTACCATCTAAAAATACATAATTTTAGTGGTATCATCTCCACGAAAACCTCATGCGACCAACAACCAACCAAGTAATTATCTCTAATGGAATAATTTGCTTTTTCTTTGTTATTTACTTGGTTATAATTTTTTTTATTGTCGTAAACTACCAAAAGCATCCTCTATATGTATACTCATTTAATTAAGTTTACCCTAAAATATATATTATTATTTTTGCGCAATAGTATATGATAAGTCTGCATTCTTTTTGAAAAGCAGTCACGACAGAAAATAGTACTTTATATACACCATTGTATATATATTGAGAGTATAGTAATTAAGATGATTTACTACAGTCAACCTAAAAAAATACTAGAAAACTTGTACATTGTAAATTTAATCCCACCCATCATTCTTAAATGGAGACCAGTAGGTGATGATGACTAACACTTAATTTATCTAAATGGATATATTTACAAAATCAAATTTTATAGTAAAATAATTTATTATAATACAAAAAATGAGTAGAGCAACTTGTCTAGAAATCTTTTTTGTACGTACATAAAAGAAAAAAAAAGTAAAGTGAGTGATGTTTTGTGTGTTACTGGCTTCCAGCACTTAAATATGCACTTTCCATAACATTGAAAGTACTCTAGAAATTAGTGTGAAGACGCCTTGTCGTAATTCTTTTCTTTTATTTGTAATTTCTTTTTTTTTTAACTTATAAATCAAACTTTTAATACATTTATAGTAATGCATATAGACTCCACGTAAGAGTTCTTATCTCCCATAGAAACCATTAGCATGCTTCGCATAATTGAGTTACTAATTTAAGTATTTCTTACTTTCATTTACTAATTTGACTTTTAAACAAAAATTACTCGAAACAACCGTAACGTGTGGGGACCATGTAAGTTCATAAATTTCATTGAAAGTCCATTTTAGGTTTACATATAGACATCAAAACTCTTTCAAGTTTCTTTTTTTTTGTAAACATAACTCTTTCAAGTTTCAACACTCTCTCTACTATATTTTCCTTTCTTTTCCGGTGACTGTCGCCGGAGCCGGAGAAAAAAACGATCACAGGTTGAAGAAGAAGAAGATCGCTCTTTCTCTGGTATATCATTATGTTTGTTGCTGTTTTTATTTTTTTCCATTTAATCTTCTGTTTCTTGAAAACAATGATTATCTTTTAATTTTGTCAAGTAATTTCCCCATAATCTATCAGAAGTTGATCTAGTATATTTTGTAGTATTATCATGTAAACATCTTGTCTATTGCTTGGAATGATTTTGTGTACAATTTCTTGAAGTCTATAAAAATTAATCTTTCAAATTCAGGTGGAAAAAATGATTTTACTCTGTTTTATACAATCTAGAAACAAAGTCCCTGCAAATTGAGTGAAGTGTTTTCCTCTGTGTGTTGGAAAATTCAGGTTGGAAAAAATGATTCGACTCTGGTTTACACAATTTAGGATTTTTGGTTGGAAACTGAAAAATCTTGTGACTGATTTCTATCTTAGATAACTAGAATCAGTTTTTAGAGTATCACTTACTAATGTTTATAAACTCATCTATTGATTTTGGTTTATAATTTTTTCATTTTGCTGTAAGTTTAGAGATTGAGATCACATATATAATGGTTTTGTGACTGATTATTAGTAATGTTTTTACAGAAAGATGAAGCGTTGGAATAAACGAGCAATTGTTTACGCAACTCGAGATTTTCCACCTGGTTGTGGTACTCCTTGTAAAGCTTCTGAACAGTCTAATCTCCCTGAGCAATGCATCAAGATTCCAGGAACAAGTGTCAGTAATGGACCGGAGTCTCAAAACTCTGTTTGTGATCGTGCTCGTAAAGATAAAGCACCGTCTTCTTCTTCTAGGCAAGATCCTATTGGTCGTGAGAAAGTGCGCGAGGTTTTGAGTATTTACAAACGAGTTTTCGAAGA
>OVAP01007867.1:0-10383 GCA_900406295.1 Aurinia saxatilis
GGTCTAAGAAATCTCTTTCACAAAAACTCTTAAAGATAAAATAAAGCATGATCCTAAACAATGGCTGTAAAGAAGTATTTATAAGGAGTAGGACGGATTTTAGGTTTAGAGAATTAACATAAAAGATTATGGAAAATCTCCATCTTGAGATTTGGGAATATTTCCTTTTATGCCCGCCAGAATGATATGTCTTCAGTAAAACCGTCATATCTCCTCAACCAATAATCAGAATGAGTTGAAACCACCGCCAAAGTGAAGCTAACGCAATTTCCTATGTCATGTCAAAATTTGAGATTAAAATTCATTTGGGAAGATTTTCGTCTGACATGAGCTTTAAGGAACTTCGGACTGCTTCTGCATTGTCATTCCATTTATTTGTTTCCTTTGCTCCATAATTCTTCTAGATTCTTCCCAAACTCCAAAACCTCGTCCATGCACCTAAAATGACTCACTTGGACTCTAATAATAATATATAGACTCTAAAACATAAATAATTATATATTTATTAAGATAAAAACCGGTAAAATATGAGGTATATCACAGACTTCAGTTGCAGTCTGTACAAGTTGTTGACTGGGTCAATTGCAAAAATAACCTTTTTTAATAGATTACGTTTGAAGTTTGCGCAAGCTTTTTTTGTTTTCAAAATAAACGCGACAGACTTCACCTGTAGTCTATTAACAAAATTTGAAATTGTAATTGTGTACCCCACGTGTACATGTAGACTGCAAACAAAGTCTGCAGTCGCGAAAATCAACAAAAATTGAAAAAAACTCGCCAAATCACCTTTTAAGCTTCGTTAGCTGCTAATTCCGACGAGGCTGAGCTTTGTTGAGTATTCCGCTGAGTATGGTCACCCAGTTTGCTGGAAAATTCAATCTATTTGTGGTTGAAACTTTATAAATCAATTTTATGGAGGTTTTGGAATGAGATTTGTTTGAGATTGTGAATGAAAGGTTGTTTTATGGTGTAGATGTACATTAATGTTTCAATTTTGGGTGGGTAGAGCCATAAAAACTTCAATTGAGTGTGGTAATGGTGGTTGAAAAATGAAGAAAATGACATTCTTGTAATTAAGTGAAAGTGGTGAGAGTATAAGGGTATTTGTAATTTCTGAAATTAATTAAAAAAAAGAAAAAGATAATGGCATTGTGGTGAATATTTGGTGGTTAGAATGATAGATATGAGATAATGTGGTTAAATTGAGGAGTGAGAATGAAAGAGGTTAGTTTTTTAAGTGGGATGAAATAAGGGTATATTTCAACAAGAACCCCATAAATAAATATTTATTTTGTTTCATTGTTAGTAAATTGTTGCACAATATATAATAGTCTAAATAAACAATAAAAATATATTATGATCACTAAAATGTTTACTCAAAAACATAAAAAAAACATATTATATATACCCGTATATTTTTTAAACCAAGAAGTGTATTTAAAGAATTCTTACAAAATTATTAT
Organism: Aurinia saxatilis; assembly: GCA_900406295.1. Classification (NCBI taxonomy): domain Eukaryota; kingdom Viridiplantae; phylum Streptophyta; class Magnoliopsida; order Brassicales; family Brassicaceae; genus Aurinia; species Aurinia saxatilis. The sequence continues at coordinate 1,464 of OVAP01007867.1, forward strand.
TATAGTATTAATTTTGTTGAGTTTGGTTATCTAAGTTATTAAAAAGAGAAAAATCGCTAGAGTTAAATTATGACTTCACTAATTAAGTAATGACTTATGTATACCCGTAGATTTTACTCTAAAAATCCAAGAACATGTGTGGATTTTACTCTAAGAATAATTAGATTTATGTTAAATAGTATATCTCAGCTATAGTTGAAAAACTATAATGAATAAAAATAATACGAAATACGTAAAAATTTTATATGATCGTGTGGAGTAGCATGATTTTATACAAATTAATAAACAAATGTTTCTTGTGTTTCATTGTTAGAAAATTGTTGCACAATGATAAATGTATTAAATTTACTAACATATATTGAGATCATGATTACTCAAATATTTACTAAACAACAATAAAAACGTATTATGTATGCCCGTACACTTTTAAAACTAAGAAATGTGTTTAAATTTTTTTTACAAAAATATTGTTATAATATTAGTTTTCCGAATTTGGTTACCTAAGTTATTAAAAAGAGTCCGACATAATACTGAGATCACAATTACTCAAAATTTTACTAAAAAATAATAAAAACATATTATGTATGCCCGGACACTGTTTAAACCAAGAAATGTATTTAAGGATGTTTAACAAAATTATTGTTATAATATTAGTTTTGCTGAGTTTGGTTACTAAAGTTATTAAAATGAGTCCGACATATATTGAGATCACGACTACTCAAAATTTTACGAAAAATAATAAAAACATATTATATATTCCCATACACTTTTTAAACCAAGAAGTGTATTTAAAGGTTTTTTACAAAATTATTGTTATAATATTAGTTTTCCTCAGTTTGGTTACCTAAGTTATAAAAAAGAGGCTGACATATATTAAGATCAAGATTACTCAAAAAGTTTTACTAAAAACAATAAAAACGTATTATGTATGCCAGTACACTTTTAAACCAAGAAATGTACTTAAATATTTTTACAAATTATTTGTTATAATATTCGTTTTCCTGAGTTTGGTTACCTAAGTTATTAAAAAGAGTCCGTCATATATTGATATCACGATTACTAAAAATTTACTACAAAATAATAAAAATATAATCCGTACACTTTTTAAACCAATAAATATATTTATAGATTTTGTACAAAGATAAGTATGTTTTTAATATACTAAATTACTGGTCCGCACCTTGTGCGGACTTTTTTTTAATTTTTATGTTATATTAAATGCAAAATAATTAATTACAGTAAATATTTGTAAGGAATGAGTAAGATAATATTATAGTTTTGTGTTTGGCCAAACTACATAGCTGACTCCTATAATTTTCCGCATACACATGATGAGAGCATCAATCTTTAATTTCAAATTATGCTTTGTTAAATTTGAAATACGTGCATCAGAGGGATGTTTACTTTGTTCAAGTACTCCTCAAGAATCAATACGTGCATCGGAGGAATGAACGGTATGTGTGTGTTTTATATATCGTCTCATGTACCTCTGTCGGGGCACTGCAGAAAGTGACATGAAAAACACACTCACCGCAAAATCATATTATGTTTTAAATATATCATAATATTCTTGATGTAAGAAGTATTCTCAAACTTACAGAAGATATGTAAAAAGAATTAATAACTTTTTACATTTGGCTATGCTAAAATTCATGTTTATCAATATATTGATTTCATAATCACAATATATATAATAGTCTAAATAAACAATAAAAACATATTATGATTACTCAAAATTTTACTCAAAACAATGAAAACATATTCTGTATATCCATATACTTTTTAAACTAAGAANCTGTATATCCATATACTTTTTAAACTAAGAAGTGTATTTAAAGACTTTTTACCAAATTATTGTTATAATATTAGTTTTCATGAGTTTGGCTAAGTTATAAAAAAGAATAAAATCATTAGAATTATATAATGATTTAACTAATTAAGTAATGACTTATGTATGCCCGTGGATTTTACTCTAACAAAAATTTAAGAACATGTGGGGATTTTAATATAAAAAAAACATAACAATTAAGTAATATCTTATGTATGCATGTGGATTTTTCACTCATCTTTCATAAGATTAATATCAATTTTAAGTAAATGTGATATGATATAATAAAATGTGTGGACTTTAATTAAAAAATATAATAATTAAGTAATAACTTATATATGCCCATGAATTTTAATCTAACAAAGATCCAAGAACATGTGTTGATTTTCATATATAAAAATATAACAATTAAGTAATGGCTTATGTATGCCCGTGGATTTTACTCCAACAAAAATCCAAAAACATATGTGGATTTTAATAAATATACATATACAATTAAGTAATGGCTTATGTATACTTGTTGATGTTACTCTAACAAAAATCCAAGAATATCTGTGTATTTTAATTTTTAAAAATAACAATTAAGTAATGGCTTATGTATGTCCATGAATTTTACTCTAACAAAAACCGAATATTATGTGTGAATTTTAATTAAAATATATATATAACAATTAAGTAATGGCTTACGTATGCCCGTGGATTTTACTCTAACAAAAATCCAAAAACTTATGTGGATTTTAATAAAGAAAACATAACAATTAAGCAATGACTTATGTATGCCCGTGGATTTTACGCTAACAAAAATCCAAGAACATGTGTGAGTTTTAATTAAAAAGCATAACAACTAAATTTTGGCTTAGTATGTCTGTGGATTTTAATATTTTAATTTATAAATTTATGAAACGATATTGAGTATTGACATGCTTTTTAAATAAGCAGCAAAATAAATAATCCAGTCATTGGAGACAAATTAGTTCATCTTTTTAGAACATTATTATCCTCATGAAATAATGGTCGAAATTTATTATCCTCGTGATATAATCTACTGGACATATGTAATCTAAAACTTTATGATTGAGAAAGATCGTTCCTTGAAACTCAAACTCCAGAACCCGAAAAAAACCCAGAAAACTCAAATCAGACAAAAACTGTACCAAGTTTTATTATGATTTCGTCCGGAAATATTCATAATAAATCTATGAATATGACTAAGAGCATTCTCTATACAGTCTCCAAATCCCAAACCCTCAGCAATGTTTAGTTTTCTAGAACGCTCAGCTTATAGATTTCTCAGATGCGAGAGCTGGGATGAAACTTCTCCTCCGTATCCTGGTTCTTCTTCTCCTCCTTAGATATCAAGACCATCAATATCAAGAGTGACCAAAATCATCAATACCGGTCGGGCTATTGTATAACCTCATCAATATCAAGAATGACCAAAATCAGAGAACTTTCAATTACTCACTAAGGATTAAAAACTGCAAGAAGAAGCAAGCACAAATTTCAGAAACTTATCATTCTTTTCTAAATTCGAAAAATACTATTTTTTTCCTGAAGTATGTGGTGTCTTGTGGTACCTCCTGCTTATCGTGTTTTTCTCACTTAATTTCTAAAACTCTTACATATAAACATGTCAAACTGATCATAACAATGTATTAAACTGCATATTTTTTAAAACAACGTACACATGTTTGTATTACCTGAATTTTTCCACTAAACTACATATACCAAAATCTTGCCATTGTTCTTTTGGAATAATTTTGTATATAAATGAGTCTCGTAACATACCTGAATATAGTCACAAGCATCATCCTTCCGCCATTTCAGTACATTCCTCCAATCATCAAAATTTATCAGAAACTTGCTTATATCGGATGCTGTCTTATGAATGCCCCTGACATTTATCAGAAATTCGAGCAATTTACCTCATGAATTTTTGCAGGACGCTTGTCATTGCTTTCCTCATCCCTAGATGAATCATTGTGCTCCACAAGTTTACATGCCTCCCTAGGCTTTATTAGGAGACCATCAAGAGATTGTTCCAGCTTTTCTAACAGAAGTTATCAACCTGTAGGATGTGCAATCCAAATTTATGTATCAAAAACCGATGAAACTTATTTTAAGAAACAAAGACAAAACTTCAGTTGTGTATAAAGGAATATGAACTTTCTGAGTAGCTCTAAGCCTACAACCAAATTCTAGATGTTTAAAAAAATTAAACAGGTCAAAAGAATTTAGATGAGAGAAAGAACTAAAACAGTTTCGTCTGTTGAAAATATTCAAGTTAGCTCTCTCACATCCAAAATTAGAATAAAGAAATTACAAACATAAATAAAAAAGACCAGAATCTGTGTATTCGGTTAATAAACTAGTATGTAGAGTTCTATAATCAAACTACAATAGGTAGAACCAAAATGTACACCTGCAAGTTCTTTACGATCACTTCTATTTCTATAGCTTCTTCGGAAGCTCGTCTGCAGTTTAGGAATGATGTATCCCCATATACCTGGAAAAAATGAGAAGTTATTACTATCACATATATCTCCATATACAGAGAGAATTGCCACAAGAAGTCTAAAAGGAGACTATAATGAATAGGAAACTTATCTAAAGACAGATATAAACCTTGAGAATTGCAGGTAAATCATAGATGAATTACAAGTATGGAACCTGACAGCATCGCTGTAGGCTTCTGACTTGATGCATTTTTCAAGTCTTGCAAGTAAATCATAGATGAACTGCTCTTTTTTACAAAATCAAGTTTTGAGTAAATTCACAATAGCAAGCAGTATACCCTTGTTATAAAAATCAGGTATAACACGCTTAGAAAATAAAATAGCATATAAAAAAAGCTAGCAACAATGACTCAATACATACCTGAACTTTACGAAGAAGATTACGTGTTCGGTGAAGTTTCTCTATGTGCTCTCTCTGTTTAGTAATATAGAAATTTGAAAAAAACAAAATGCATTAAAGCTCGTGCTTGAAAAGTATATAAGAATAGAAGGGTTCTCATTCCTAGGGACCTAATATTAACAATGTTGCAAGTCAGACAACAAATCAAGATTAGACAAGAAAATTGATTCACCAAAAGAATTGAGTAGATACCTTAAACTGAGTAAATGATGCAGCATGTGCTTCAAGAGCCTGGCCATGCTGTTGATCAACAGAAAAAGCTGCATATTCCCTTTTACCAGTTGTGGTATCTATAGAAGTAATAATAACAATATTAGTCAAGTATTTACAACATAACTGCAATTTGATGTCTTTATTCAATATGAATGTGCCGTAGTAAACCTACCCATGAGAGCCAGGAGAAATTCCAATTAGAAAACAACCAGTTCTCATTAGGAGAGCATTCATAGTTCATAATCTGATTGTTTGCCAAATTGGCTGTTCTATCAAACATGTTAACTGACTTAGAATCACCTGGAAAAATATCAAAGCAAAATTAGACACACATAGACATGATGTGAAGGAGATAATGTGATAGTGAGCTAAAGATGTACAACGTAATTGACCAATGATACACGGAATTTTGTGGGGCCAACATGAATAATCATATAAAACTCCAGTGAGAGATCTCACCAGACTAATTTTGGCTTCGTTCATATAATCAAATCTATTGAAACCAAACGAATGATAACAAACACACAAACAAAGATATCAAAGAGACCTCCGATGTAGAAACATAAATCAGAAATCAATCCTTGCCGTCATCGATTGTTGATACCCACAAATCACTGAGGATATTCTGAGATGTAATGAGCTTCTCGCCATCGCTTGTTGAAACCCAAAACTCAAATCTTCACAATTTTTAAAAATTGAAAAGAGAGATCTAAGTGGAATTTAGAGGAGAAGAACTTTAATTCTTCAGGTGAGAGATTTTAACCAAGAGAATTACATATCTTAGGCTGAGGAATATTTATGAGAATCTCAGGATAATCATTTTGCAGATGAACTGACGTGTTTTGTTATTTCTGTTTCCTAGTGCCACATAGGCTATGACATCAGCAACTCTGATTTTGACGTCATAAACTTTTGCACTGCAAAATCTTTCTGGAGCTGACACATCAGCTTTTTCAATAAAGTGCATTCACAAATATAAGAAAGGATTATGTATGTATGTTAATATCTCGCAATGGCATAATTAAGCTCCTCCAACAGTTTATTTCCTTCGAGTTGCCGGAGAAGGTGATTCTGGTACGAGACGGTTTGCAGATAAACAGAAATGCCATAATCCATATGATTAATTAGTCACTCATAACCTAAATCAATTACTGAAAATAATGTATATACAAACAAGCACGGACATGAGCAACATATTTTACATCTCGTAAGCTAAATGTCCGAACCTAAGCATAAAAAGCAAACACGTGCAATCTATACCAAACCATTGATTTAGAGGGCACAAAATACATATACCTTCGATATGCGACATTGTACTTTTGAAAATGCTCCATTGCTCTAATAAATGATTTCCAAGAATTGTAACTGCATCACATAAAAAGGAGATGACAGCTGATGACAAGCTCTGTTCAGACTCCTGAACTTTTAGAAGTGGTTTAATCTTTCCAAAACCTGGTATAAACTGGAACCATAACCAGTTTACTTAGATTTTGGTCAAACGCACCGGTGCTGCTCTTAGCTACCAATGCTAAATTTTTCCCTAGATCCTTCACCTCGTCGTGTGATGAAAAAGTAACACTTCATGAATACATCCACATGCTTGAACATATGTCGTGGGATTTTTGGAGGAACCCTCTCAATTTGGGACTTTGGTGTCTAACTAATGTACTCGTTTAGCAAAGACAATACAGCCCTCTGATATTCAGCTGGAAGATCTGAAGAATTGGTCAGCGGTTTTAAGAAGAAATAAAATGATCCTTCAAGCCCATCACGCATATAACGCTGCAAAGATGAAAAATATGTAACCTAAATAACAAAGTTTGTCGAGTACAAATGTAGAACATATGTAAAATTTGTGAAAGAGTTCTGTGTTTTCAATTATCAACAACACAACAAATTTGTAATGTGAAAAATGAATCAAGTTAGTGATGATTGTAGTGTGCACCACACAGACTAACCAGTATTAGATAACTCTCAATTGTTAATAATCAAGATTAACCTAAGTGTTGACACCATCATCGAATCAACACGTTTACGTCTGTGTATTGAACCACATATACCCACAATAGGGGAACCAAGGTACTCCTCGGGAATCATCGTTGAAATCTCAAACAAAGACAAAAACACAAGGTTAATGGGTATTACTAAATTAATTTCTCTGGAAATCCACACAGGGGCCGACCGTCATTTTTTATAACAATTACGCAAACTTGTAAACTAAACCAAGACATGAACAGTCTTAATTAAAAAAAGAAATTTCCTCCAAAACGAAGAATCAAGTTAGATAACTCTCAATTGTTATCATCAGCGACGGTCTCAAGACTTTTTCATTTCCGATGCCGTCGATTCATCATCCACCGATATTACACTTATCGAACACAGGTCCAATACAATATACGATCACCGTTAGTCGACAATTACATCATCTCTCCAAATCGAGAGGTATATGATTTCTACGGCAAAAGGCCCAAAACGAAAATTTTGAAAGAGCACGCAAGTTAGCGATGATTGTAGAAGTTGTGTTTGTGATTTAATCGAACCCTTTTGGTGATGGTGAAGTTTCAAAGAAATTTGGGGATTTCTCAGCGAAATTCCTATGAACCCTAATTTCTAAGAAACTTTTCTTTCTCTACGGCCATGTCATAGCCTATGTCAGCATTTCAGAATTGACATCAACGTTTTTTTATAACTGAATTTTTATATGAGTGCGACACCTAGAATTTTTTCACTTAAGTGCGTTCGCAAATAGAAAATAAGGGGGTTTTTTTCTTAAAAACATCTAATTAATTGATATTATTTGATTCTTTATCATAGACGATTAAAAAAACAAAAAATCTGTTTACAAGAATAAATGGACCCAAGGGTACTTCCAATTGAAAAGCTTGCAAAGGGTTCAACTTCAAGAACGATTCACGAGAACAGGAGGGCTACAATGACAGTTGCAGAGGTTTCATCGGAATCAAAATTTTGGGTCAATAACATTTTTTTAGCAAAGAAGATGAATTGCAGTTTATGTAGTAACCGAAACACTATCATCAGAAAAGGATACCAAAAAGTCTTGACCCAATAATCTTCCTACTTCGTATCTATTGGTTAATACACTTGGTTTGTTTTCCATTCTTGAATCTTTACAAAAGACTTCAAGAAAAAACCATAAAGAATCTGACAGTGGAGAGGAAGAAGTAGCGATTTATCTCTCTGTGATGAAGACCGTTAGACCAATGTGAGTGTCTGAAGAAGAGGATGAACGGATCTATGGTTTTGACTTTGTGTGTGTTTGATTCTTATTTTATGCTTTTTGGATTTTTGATTAATCGGAACACTATCATCGGAAGTTCAATGGGGCCAAGATAGATTTTGAGGATCTGGGTCTCTCTTGGTAATAAATCTTTTGAGTGTATTAATCTGTCATTATTTCAAATATTAAATTAGATAAATTCAAAAATATATTTTTTAAATAAAATATATGTTAACGATTTTTTAAAACATTCTTTGGAGATTATATTCATGGTATTTTAAACATTTCATATCCATTAAAAATAATTTTTTAAAAAAATATAAAAGAGGGTATTTTTCAATTACCCAAACTCAAAATGGGTATTTTTCAAACTGCCCTATGGTATATTATAATAAATCACCTTAGAATTAGATATTGAACAATTTTTTTTTTTTTTATCTAACTATGTTTAGTTGTTAAGGTAACTCAAAAGCTTTCATCATTCATATTACTCAAATGATATTTGTATCTTTCTTTTTTTTTGTCACGATAATTTTATTCAATAGGAAACGAAGCACATTAGGCCAACATGCCATACAAACTGAGAGTCACCCAACCAATAGGGAGGTAACGAAAGAAAAAACAACGAAGTTAACGAAGTGCGCCCTCTACAACCAGAAGGTGACGTAGCCAAGTTGGTGTAGGAAAACTGACCTACCTAACCACTTAGGGACTATCAGGTTTCC
>OVAP01007868.1:0-10382 GCA_900406295.1 Aurinia saxatilis
TTATAAGTTTATTATAGTAAAAACCGGTAAAATATGAGGTATATCACTCATATTTCCCATTGAGATTGGTGTATATGTCATATAGCTTCCCATTGAAACCCACCATCATATTTTGTTGACCTTCAAGTAGTTGCTCGAGCATTGTCTTCGTCTCGTTGTCTTGAGCATTTGGAGAATCGTAAGAGGTGTTCCCATAGTTCCTTCCTTCGCCAATTATTTTTTGATATCCTCCATTGAATGGCTTGTTGTAGAAAGACTTGTTGCTTGGAAACTTCTGTCCGTAGTTGCCACCAACATAGTTCACATCCTCTTGTTCCTCTTCCTCATTCGTGTCTTCAATTTCAGCAAAGGAGACACTCATCTTGTTAGTCTTCAACACGAGATCAAGCTTCTGATGCAACTCCTCGATCCTTTGAGCTTCAATGTTATTAAATATCTTCCTATCATAATCCATCCCTCTATTGTAAGAGCTAGCAGCCAAATTCTCGATAAGCTTGTTAGAACCATTATTTGTTTATGTCATAAAGTCGACAGTGATGGTTGAATTTAATGCAGTCATGTAATCCCAATTGATACCATCATAGAAGAGGCCAAGTAGCTGCTCATCGGTGTAGCCATGGTGAGGACACTCCATCTTGTACTCCTTGAATCTTCGCCAAGCCTCAGAAAATGATTCACCGGAAAATTGTTGAAAGCTGGTGATCCTATTCTTCAAAGCCATTGTCTTCGCTTTTGTGAAGAAGTGATCAAGGAAGGATGCTTTAATCTCTGCCCAAGTACGAAGAGATGCTGGTGGTAAAGCCTTGAGCCACTTCTCTACCTTATCAGTAAGAGAGAAGGGAAAAAGCGTGCACATGTTGTAGTCACTAGGAGCTCCATTGGTGATTGTGTTCCACATGCATTCGTAGTCATCGATGTAGTCCATTGGATTTTCATGCTCCAGCCCATGGAATCGATTCTGCTTCACCAAAGAAATCATCGGTGGTGTGACTTCGTTATTCTGACCAAGTAACAGAGCAGGACAGATGGCTGCCCGGTTTGAGTAGAAGGAGTGAGGAGTATCAGATGATCCAATAGTCACTTCTTGTTGAGGATTGGTGCGCAGATCCTTAAGTTCCTCCAGCATCTTTCAAATCACATCAAGAAGTGCATCACTGTTGTTGTTATTTTTTTGGCATTGTTGCTGATTTTGACTTAAGTAGTCGGTTGTTCTTCTCGAGTTTCTCTAGCTCGGTGTGGTCTAAAAACTCTTTAGACTTGTCACTCCTCAAGTGCATAAACCTGAAACACCAAAGAGAAAATTCAAAAAAAACTAGTTAGTAAATAAATAATTAAAATAAAACCAAATAAAAATACAAATAAAATAGACTTCAAATAAAAACTAGTATGCAAGTTTAATTGGTCCCCGACAACGACGCCAAAAACTTGATACACAAAGTTTTACCCTATGTATTTCTAACTGCAAGTGCACAGCAACTATCAACTACAGTACTTAAGGATCGAATCCCACAAAGACCGAAATAAATTTGCAAACTAATTTAATAAATTCTAAATAAATGCAAGACAATTGGTTTTAATATTTTCTACTGTAAGCAGACACTAGGTGATTTTTTAGAAGGTTTTTTTTATCAATTTAAAAAAACTCAAGGCTTGGGAACTTAAACAAAGAATCAATTCTGACCAATGCTACGGACAGTGTCAATCGACACTGATGTGGTGTCGATCGACACCCGACGTACAAAAACTATGAAACCTTTAACTCTTGAATTTGAATCAATCTATCTAGCAAACCCAACTCCCGCTGANGCCTAGAACAACCAACTCTCGCTGAGAAATCCTATGAATTTAAATTAGCATTATCAATCCTATTCAATTTGTACACTAGCAATTCTACACCAAATCTCTTTGAGAGAAGAAAGCTAGCTCTCCTAAATCTGTTCTAGCAATTTACTAGCACTCTCGTGCATAATAAATTTCTTATAATCATATACTCTAGATGGCCAACCTAAAGCAAAGCATTAAGAACAACCTAAAGCAAAGCATTAAGAACAACCTAAGAGAAGAGTTAAATCCATGGCACATAATTTAAGCTATTGGTAACAGAAAATCATCAAATATTAAGAATCCTAAACCTAACTAACAAACTACTCAAACATAACTAAGCAATTCATCATGAAAATCAATAGAACAATAAACTGAATAATACTCTATAGATATTAAAAAGAGGGTTTAGAAAATTCTTCTCCCTTACAAAACTCTAAAGAATATGAATATTGTATGAGCCTAAACAATGGCTGTAGAAAAGTATATATAAGGTTCATGACGAATTCTAGGTTTAAGGAATTAGCATAAAAAATTAGGGAAAAATCTTGGTCTTGAAATTTATGGAAAGTGACTGAATATCTATAAGGTGTCGATCGACACCAGGGTGGTGTTGATCGACACTCCCGTCTGAATTTTCCATTTCTCTTCATTTCCTTTTTCGCCTCTCAAAGCTTTTTGCTCCATAAATCTTCTAGATACTTCCAAAGCTCCAAAACTCGTTCATGAACCTAAAATGGCTCTTTTGGACTCTAATAATAGACTCTAAAATAAATATAAGTATAAGTTTATTATGATAAAAACCAGTAAAATATGAGATATATCATGTTCCTCTAGATTAAGTTTAATGCTAGCTCTTGATTGATCACCTAGAGTCTAGATCACATGTTAATTATTATACATGGAAGTGTTAATCATTGCTTGAACAAATCTTAGTAGGAGTTATCTATTCACAAAGGAATTTGGTCTAGATAGTTTATGAACAATTGAACCTAAGTCTATGGCATAATTAATTCCTTAGAAGTCACAAAGGAATTTGGTTTGCTAGGATTTAATTATAGATTGCATGCTAAATGGAAGTTGGTTTGCATTACAATAGGTTTTCATGTTTGAGAATTAAGTTGGTACTTATTTTTCCCGTGCGGTGTCGATCAACACTGTCATCAGTGTCGATCGACACTCGATACGTCTTATTGTAGTTTGATTCTTTACGTGAAGTTCCCAAAAGCCTAACTCTGCCTTTAATTGTTTAAACACCTCATTACTTGTTAGTATTGCTAGTTAGTCACATAAAACCTCTGTCATAGAACTGATTTAGAGTTTATTAAATTAGTTTGCAATTTATTGGTCCTTGTGGATTTGATACCTTAAGTCTATAACTGAATTTGATGTGCACTTGCGGTTAGAATACATAGGCTAAAACTTTGTGTATCAAGTTTTTTGAATTCTATTATATTTGCTTGTATTTTGTTAGTTTTTATTTTATTTTTATTTATTTACAAACTAGTTTATTTTTTATTTTTCTTTTTGATGTTTCAGGTTTATGCATTTGAGAAGTGATAGTTCTGAAGAGCTCTTAGACCACACCGAATTAGAATGAGTCGAAAGAAACAACCGGAAAGCTAAGTTAAAAACAGCCATGATGGTATGAGAAATTGATGTAGCGTCTATGCTAGAGGAGATGAAAAAGATTGCTGAGGATAATGCTCGGATGAGAGAAGTCAACAACAAGATGCAGGAAGAGATGAGGAAAATTCAGGCTGATAGGAATTAGCAGTTACTCACAATTGGAGGAACAGATAGGCCTCACACTTTCTACAAGGAGAGATCTCCAATAGTTGTCTCTCCTCTTACTATGACTAACTATGAGATCAAGCCTTAACTCATTCAGCTGGTGGAGCAAAGGCCATTCCATGGACATGAGCACGAGAACCCTATCGATCACATAGATAGTTTGAGAAGATTTGTTGGACTTCACAAGCTGATGGAGTGCCATATGAATACAACCATTGCAAGCTCTTTGAGTTTTCTTTGGCGAACAAAGCTGTTTGTTGGTTAAACTCTCTTCCACCTAAGTCTCTTAACGGATGAGATCAGATTCGAGCTGGGTTTTCGGACCACTACTACACCAAGCAAAAGACAGACATCTTGAAAGCCAAGCTTGCCAACTTCGAGCAGCTAACCGGAGAGTCTTTTTGTGAAGCTTGGGAGAGGTTCAAGTCTTATCGCAGAGATTGTCCACACCATGGCTACACCGAGACACAGATACTTAGTATCTTTTATGATAGTGTTGGATGGGACTACAAGGCTGCCTTGAATGTTGCAAGCAAGGGGGATTTCATGACACAAAGCATGGATAGAGTCAGGAACTCATTGAAAACCTTGTTGAAAGCTATTGAGATAAGAACAAGGAGTATGATCGATCAAGGAGAGTGGATAGTGTGGAGGCTGATTCGGTGAAAGAACTTTGTGAAACAGTGAAGCTATTGATCAAGAGCTTAAGTGTTTAAGGGTTACCATACTCAAGAGAAAATGCAAAGAAGTTGTATATTGTGGTTTGTGCATGTTTTTTACCCTTTGTTTTCACATCATTTAGTCTCATTTGTCATGCATCTATGTTAGTTTATTGTACATTCATCCACATTTTACATTTTAGCTTGCATTCTGCATTTGGATTGCATATTTGCATGATTTAGGTACTTTTGGAGCTACTTGGACATGGAGAAGACTTGTATGAAGCTTGAGGAACAAATGGATGAGCAATTGAGCAAAAGAGGAAGCAAAAAAGTGTATAAATCAAGCAAAGAAGTGAAGAACCAACAAGATTGAAGTGAATGACGACCAGATTGGGCAACACACTCGATCTTATTGCCTGATCTCACTACACGTAAAATGCCAATCTCCTTGTGCACTGAGATCGGACACACGTCCGATCTGGATGTCCGATCTCAGTGCATGGAATCCCTTCCCTTATTTTTGTTTACTTTAACTTAATTATGTTGACTCTCTCCTTCTTATATTTAAATACCTTTTGTTTTCACGTTTTAGAGGATAAGCTTAGCTCTTAGAGAAACCACAAAATTTTCTTCTTGTAATTCTCTTGGATCTTGTTCTTAAGGTTAATGGATTTGAATTTTGGTTTGAGAAAACTATTAATCTCATCTTTTAATCATGATTATGATTATTATTATTATCTTACTCTCTTTTGATTTTATGATTATGAGTGAGTAGTCTATTTATTAATTGATGGGTTTGGTAGATTAATGAGTGAGTAGTCTCTCTATACACCTACCAAGTGTTTGATGAAATGCATAAATTTTAGCTAAAAATCAATATATCATCAAAAAATACTAACACAAATCACCTCATGAATAGTTGAAATAATTCTTTCATAAGAGCCTGAAATGTTGTAGGTGCATTAGTGGGACCAAATGACATGACCAAGAACTCATAATAACCATCATGATTACGAAAAGTTGTCTTTGCAATGACCATCATTGATTTGTCAAACTTTCTGTTTTTGTTTTGTTTTTTTAACTTGTAGATTGTGAACAAACACGGTGAAGGGGAAAGAATAGCTGGAAATAAAAGTGATGCAAGTGATTGTAAGTGAGCAAATATTGGGCTTCAAACCTGTAAATAGGCCATACTCATCAAATTGGTGACGCATCCTAAAAATAGATAAATTTTGTCTCGACGTCTAAAAAATTGTTATAAACCCAGAAAATTGTTACGGACATATTTATTCTCTCGCATACAAGAAGACTCTAAAGATGAAGAACTAAAGAGAGAGGTTTCAGTTATGCCGTGGAGGCCGACTCGAAGGCTTCGGGTAATCTGCAAAGAATAGAGGCGGCTGACGATGGCGGTGCTTCACTGAATCTGGCACAAACCGAGAAACTTTAACCGGTTCTTTAGATGTCGAGCCAGAGATAATAGCATTTTGATCCTAGACAGCAGAAAATAAAAAGAAACCTTAGTTTTGAGAAGGTGAAAGACAGATTCCACGACATAAAATAAAAGAAAGCTAAATTAGAGTTGATGAAATGTGAAAAAAAAAATGTGAATCAGGAACCTTGACAAGAGAAAACTGAGAATCTGGGATGTGAACATTGTTGAGGTGACTAGAATCAGAAAGATGCAAGAGCAGGAACAAGAGAAGGACTAAAACCGCATTGACTGAGCTCATTGGTCACGAAAGAAGACGATCTCAAGGCTAAAAGGATTATGAAACGTACGTAAAACAATTTAGACACTGTATAATAAGAGCAAGTTCACACATAAGTATTTGAATTAAACCTCCAAAAAGAAAAAGACAAAAAATGTATCTACATGGGAAAAGCCAAAAGATAGTAAAAAAAGATACAAAAACGAAAGGAAAAGGACATTAACCTCGGTGAAAAACGAGGGAATTACTACGTCTTGTCGAACTTACCGAACATGAAGGTAAGTAAGTATATAAATTAGAATTATATGCAAAGCTAATTAGATCACCTTCTTTGAGAGTTGCTAAGTGAATTGCTTAGTATATAATTAAATAATTTTGGGTGGATTTCTAAACTTTGTAAGCAAACTATCCATTATTATATTAGTTTTTTTTAATTTATTATATACTAAATAATTCACTTAGTAACCTTTGGCGATGTTTTTACGAGTTACATTCTTATTATTAAATACATACGTGAATAACTTAAAAGAACTTTTTGAAGGCATACCTTAATGGTTTTGTCTGCCTCGAGAATTGTTTGGAGGTTAACAACGACTGTTGTCTGCCTCTTCAACGGGTTAAGTAAACATTACTTTTTGAGCTTTGACACAATCCACGAGGCATCTTGTCTCAAAAAGTCCTCTTGAATTGCCCAAATCCTGCCTGTTCCTTACAAAATTACACACATTAGTACAAGTTAAAGAATAGGACATCTGGACCAAGAATGTTCCCTGAAATGTCTTTCCTCTGCTACCAGAAGCCACGAAACCTGCAAATCCAATCTAAAGAAACCCATATAGATTAGACAGGAGGACCTAGTTCTAAGGAAACAGTTGAGCAATTGATGATACCTATATCGGATCAATAACAATACATTCTTAAGTTAACTGTTTTGTTTTAGGGAGAAAGAGTAGAATAATCCATATCTTAAAGAAAACTACCAGTTTGTTAAAAGAATAAATAATCCATAACCGTTTAAAGTTTAAAACAAAAGAGTTGGTTACCTTCTGGTTTTTATTTTTCGTGCAAATTTTAAAATTACCACTTTTGAAAATGGTAGTTACACAAATACCACTAAAAATTTTATTTTTCAAAAATATCACTAAAAAACTTAATGTACCAAAAATAACAGAAAATTTAAATTAATTTTTAAATATTCAAAAATAAATCCTAATCCCTCAAAATCCTAATCCTTCAAAATTAAACTTCAGATATAAAATAGTTAATCTAAACAAAAATAATTATATTCGAAACCTTTGAAAATAATCTTTGGTGTTCATAGTACTTTTTGAAAACACAAATTTTTTGTGGTATTTTTTTAACTCACTCTTCAAAGGATGCTATTTTAAGGAATTTCTCTAAAAAAAATATCTCTATGATAGTTTTTGAGATTCTTTGTTCTATAAGAAGTATCCCAAGGTAAAAATTGAGATATAGTTTATTCTTGAGAAACTTCAATGACAAAGCCCATAAACTGGACTCTCTAACAATATCATAATCAGGGAAAAATAATTCGATTACAAAAGGAAAAATGAAAACTCTCTAGACTCTAGGAACTCACAACTAGATAGTTCAAACAGTAGTAAAAGCTGATAACACGATATTGAATAATCATTAACCATTTTGGAGCTCGTTTGGTGAACATGGATCTTTCTTCTTAACCAGGTGGTCATTTCAACTGCCTGCCCCAAAAAATGTGCATATGAGGATTATAAACAGATTGGCATGGATGAGAAAAAAGTTAACTCAAATGGAAACTGTCGGAGAAGCTACGAGGAAATGGAAGGCAGCCCATAATGAAAAGGAAAAGTCTTACTCTTAGGACGATATAACTAAGAGTATAAATATGATTGTTAGTCCTATATCATCATCCATCTTTCACTTCTTTTATCTCTTGAGCTGCAATTTTGTACTCGAAAGTTTTTTTAATAAACCGACCTACCTTCTTTTTTCTTCTTTCTCTTCTACTTTCCAAGCGATTCATACATCGATAGTCGACGATCCCTAAAAGTTTTGTGTAACAAGTTTTGGCTGTGCGGATTTTTCACCCACACAACAAACCAATTTTTTTAAAATATTGTGATTAAATAATTTTGTAACAACTTTAGTATTATCCTTACTTCTCCAACTTATGTTAACAATTATTTTGTTACAGGATAATTTGCATTTGATTTTCCAAATATATAATTTCAAACCAAACCAAAATCATTATATATATATTATAATTAAATAATTTACAACAACTTCAGTATTATCCTTTCCTTCTTCAACTTCTCTTAACAAAGTTCTTATCTTAGGCCCCAATTGGTTATGGATGTAACTTTAGTTTCTTTGCCGTAGAGATCATGATGTGGATTTTTTTGGTGTGGCTCTAGATTTTAGTACTGCAGGATTTTGTTAAAGTAGAAATCATGATGTGGATTTTTTTGGTGTGGCTCTATATTTTAGTGTTGTAGTATTTTGTTAAAAATAATTCAAAGCTGAATTATGTGAGTTGTCGGTTTTTTGCTCTCTAAAGCTAAAAAAGACAACAAAAGGGCTGTAGAAATTAGTAAGTACGGTAGAAAAAAAATATGCCCACAGTTTTTACAGCCTTTCCCAATTACACCCTTAATTCCAATTAACAAACTTTGTTTCTATTACTTTCTTTTTTATTTTCATTTTTTAAAAATTTAAAAAATTCGGATGTAACCAAAAATGTGATTTGAGTTTTTATATCAAACCATACTGTATAGCATCTTAACATTTTAGTACTTATACTCTTTTCCCATACATGTCATACGGTTTAGTTTCAAGTAATGTGAGTATAAATCCTATTTTAAACTAATAGTTTGGGTGTAGGCAACCAAAATTAGAGTATATTATTATATTAGCTACACAAATTTAAAAACTTGAATTTTTTTTTCCCAGATTCTTCTTTATTGAATATTTCCAGTTATTTTAATTACTAAATATATTTGATATTTTGATTTTTAATTTAGCTACTCCCTCTGTTTTAAAATAAGTGATGTTTAAGGTTTTTTTTTAACAACCTCACTTTAATAAAAAGATTAGGTGCCCCAAAGGTGGAAAATTGTTTACATATTTAAATTCTAACGATCTATTGCATGCCGAATGTACTATACAATCCGACTTCGTGTTTGTCATCCGTCAGATGTACGTTAGAGAGAAGGAAGGAAACCGTCCTTTAAGCCCACTAAAAGCGTCCAACAATATATCAAAGGCTGGTCAATCTTCTGGTGTTTGGATGATGCCTAGTAACTCCATACAGTCAAACATTCACGATCAGGTAAAAGTACGATATCCGTCAGCTCGAACTCGGACCCGCGAAAGACCTTGTTATTCCTCAATTTCCAAATAAATCAGAGTAGCCATGGATAACTACCCTTGTTATCTAACCACATTTTAGTCCTCTCCATGGGATCTGGAATCCGCCAAAATAAATAATCCATATTCGCATAAATTGACTCACTCGGGAACACATTTCTAGCCGTTGAGAACTTGGTCGTTGTCCATATTTGAAGTGCCGCCAGGCACTCAAATAAGGCATGATTGATGGTCTCTTCCAGATGTCTACATCGTGGACAACATGTATCCACACCTACGCCTCGCTCCCGTATCGAGACAAACCCGCCAAGGACCCAGGCAACAATTGCCACATCAAATGTTTAATCTTAATCGAACATTTAAGCTTCCAGACATTTATGCTTCCAGTGATGTTTAAGGATTATGGGCACTAATTAAGAAATCATTTTATTTTTGTTTTTTCAAAATAAAAAACATGTTTTATTTTCAATCTCAAACCATCCTAACCAATAGAAAAATAATATGCAGAATATCAATACTCAAAAACAACAAAAAGATAATAAAGCTTGCCTTGAAAACTAAAAACATCATATAATATGAAAAAATAAACCCTTAAACATCACTTGTTGTAATATAGTATGTATACATAATTACCATAATTATATTAATCAAATATATATATAATAGATTATTTCAATTTAACTCTTTCTCGTGCTAGGAACGGGACATTAAACTGGTTATAAAGTGTAAACATTGGCATTTGTGGTTCGGCCCTTAGCTATACTACAACATCAATGTTGATGGGTATGATGGGGATTAAGTTTTCACCCAAAATAATCCTACAAGCTCACAGGCTCTCGCAATAGTGCTTAGGGATGAATCCACAGAGAGCAGAGTCACACAATAGCACGTCTAACTTAACTCCAGCTAAGCAAGAAAAATGATTTGGTTTTTGTTACGATCGATCAGTCGTGAGAACTGATCGATCGTTTGGAATACCTCTCGGTCGATGGCAGATTATGCGGTCGATCGGTCAATGCCTGAAATG
>OVAP01007869.1:0-10382 GCA_900406295.1 Aurinia saxatilis
AAGTGTTTTAGGATAATATAAGTTTTTCTCCTTATATAAGAAAATGTCGAGTGTGGCATAACTTATGAGTTTGTAAGAGATTTAGTTTTGAGTGATTTTTTAAAACTAAATAAAGAGAGTTATTTTTTACTAATCTTGAGTTACAAACTTGTTTTGATTCTATAAAATACATGTCCTGTAAGAAATAAGATAGACACATTTGTGGTATATTATGTCTTCCAGAGTACACTCTAGCTACTACCTTTGGCAAGAGAGGAACGATCGTAGGCATGGTAAGGTACCAACACCGTCACACAAGCTTGTAAACGTCCTTGACAAAGTGTTTCGTAATCGATTTAGTTCGATATGACTTCTAGGTGATGCACGCTACAAAGGGGGTATGCATCGATGGTTCAAAGTTTATCGGCATCAGCCATCTAGGCTTTTCCGGTTTTAGTAATAATTCGGTCGTTTGTTTTTTCTCTACTACCGAACTTCTACTTGTAACCACATATAAAACCGACGATTTTGTTTTTCTTTTGAATACAATTTAACATTAATTAAAAAGAACAACAACAAAAAAAAAAACAATCGCATGAAGGACATAGTAATGGATGGTTTGATCTTTGGAATCCAACAATTGATCAATCCGCTATGTAAACCAGGAATTGAATCAAGGTCATCAATTCACTAGGTAAGGACATCTTGTTGTATTACATCTCGATGTCATATCTCTTGACGGAGAAAATATCACCAGAAACCCACAAACCATGGAAGACCCTTTGACGGAAAGATTCTTCTAATATCATTTTCTCCAGCATCATCCTCTTCATTTGATTGTTATTGGGACGTAAATCATGGCTCAAGAATATCTGCAGGAGGGGAGCGTCAGTGTAATAACAGGACAATGAGATGAAGAAGATTGGTTTAAGTAGAAGTATCATTTTATCTTCAAGGAAAGAAAGTGGCTTTCAAATATTTGATAGACATCAAAGTTACTGTTAGAGCTCACTTGTGTAATTGGAAAAGCCATGTCCCAGTCTGCATATTACCATTTAGTTTCAGTCTTCGTCGTTTGACACCTAGAGTTGTGACATGAAACAAAATTACACACACCTAACTCAAACAATCTAGATCAAAGGAGTGATATCAACAAGCATTCAACATTGCGATAAGTTTTCGATGGAACATTCAACATCTTAGGAAATACCAATAAATATTTTTAACAAACGACAAACTTAAGAGGTACAAAAGGTTCATTACTCCGACAAAGCCAAGAAACTGAAGCAACAAACTCTCTCATGGTGATGATGATGACTCTGATAAAATTTGTCGCATACGAGCCGCGACTGCAGACGCTTTCTTGTACCACCTAATATTCTTGTTTCTGTTATTCACAGTAGCGGATCGCATCGCTTCCAAAAGCCCAGGTTCACCTCTCTCAAAATATTCATGATCATGTTCAAATTCCAGCTGCTCAGAGTCTTTCACTCTCTGGAAACCCTTTACACACCCACATAATCAAAAATGAAAACTCAAGACAACATAAGATCCAAACGCGAAAAGAAAAACTTACAGAATACTCAAGCTCCGCGAGAAACCGTGACCAGGTCATGCAATTGATTCTCCGGCAAAGGTCACTGCGAAGCAGCTTTTTCCGATTCGAGATGACGAAACCCTTGTTGGTTTTGCTCTATGAGATGATTGAATCCAACGAAGGATCATCCAGGGTGTAGAGCATAAGCAATCCAAATTCAGCCAACCCTAAGCACTCGAGAGAGATCTCAAATCCCCAATACAGTTTTGTTTTGGAATATCAATCTGTTGATTGTTTTCCATGCGTTCCAAATGACGTCGATGTTGAAGATCAACCTTTTGATGGAGGTGGAGTCCAATGGCACGGTGAAGTTGCTATGGTGGCGAGTTCTGCCATTTTATTCTTTATCTACAAGAAGCAAGAAGCTGTAGCACATGCAATGGGAATATGGTCAATGAGGAATTGGCTGATGGTACAATTATAGCAGATTTAGGTATAGGAGTTATGGAAAAAGTGGGTGCTTTTTTAGTTTTTTACTGTAATCGAATGTGATATACATTTTCTTGGAGTCTGATATGGACACTAATTTAGCAATTTACAACGAGAGACTTATTATATAGTCTAGACTCTAGAGAATATCCAAGGATTGGATGGCAAGTTTGGCTGCAATTGAGGAAATGTTCTCCTTGATGAGTCCCAATGAGAGTTCTAACCTCTCTGTTGTATCTTTCATATCCATTGCCTTTAATTTCTCTTGTTGCAACCTTGACAATTCTGACTGTGTCGATCCTGCAAACGAGAAACACAAAAACCATAGATTTATTGCAATAACCAATGCCAAAGACTTGTCACGTGCTGATTCCTCCGTCGAACCAAACCGTGTGGCCTTAGCACCTTTTCGCCCCTTGCGATTGCTAAGTCAGCCTACACNAGCTCTCATCAAACTGGACTAGGGACTTTCTGGCTTTATTATGATGTAAAACTTTATTTATTTCAAGTATCAGTAAACTTGAAACATACAAGAGATAGTATGTGAAATTACCGGAAACAGGTTGAAATGCAGCAAAGGACAAGCGCTCTTGGAGGGAAGGAAAGAATGATTCGTCACATTCTGCCGGCGGCTCATCTTCAGCCCAGTTCAGGGAGTTAAAGAGACGAGTTTGTAGCGGCGAGTCGTCGGGAGCCTGTTACAAAAGGAAAAGGATCCAACACTCCTACTTGAGATAACATAAGAGTAAACGATTATTAAGCTACGTACAACTTTTACAGAACGTTCCATCTCTATTTTCTTAGCACGTGCTAAAACAATTCGAAGGGACAAATGATACATCGAATTGTTCAAANTTGTCACGTGCTGATTCCTCCGTCGAACCAAACCGTGTGGCCTTAGCACCTTTTCGCCCCTTGCGATTGCTAAGTCAGCCTACACCGATACCCTTATCGGTGTAGGGACTTTCTGGCTTTATTATGATGTAAAACTTTATTTATTTCAAGTATCAGTAAACTTGAAACATACAAGAGATAGTATGTGAAATTACCGGAAACAGGTTGAAATGCAGCAAAGGACAAGCGCTCTTGGAGGGAAGGAAAGAATGATTCGTCACATTCTGCCGGTGGCTCATCTTCAGCCCAGTTCAGGGAGTTAAAGAGACGAGTTTGTAGCGGCGAGTCGTCAGGAGCCTGTTACAAAAGGAAAAGGATCCAACACTCCTACTTGAGATAACATAAGAGTAAACGATTATTAAGCTACGTACAACTTTTACAGAACGTTCCATCTCTATTTTCTTAGCACGTGCTAAAACAATTCGAAGGGACAAATGATACATCGAATTGTTCAAAACTTTTAGTTGTTTTCTACCTTAAGTTTGATCTCCAAGCTATTGAGATTCCTAATAGATTCCTTCAGCTGGGAGATTTTTGAAGTTATCTCATTGCTGCTCTCAGAATTCACACGATCTTGTATTGGCCTGACCTCTCCGGACAAATAAGGATCTGCCTGAGACAAAAGTTTACATAGCTCAATTAATTTCATTAAATGGAAAGAAAAATACTTGATCATTAATAAGAGCCTAAGCAGTCACAAGGAAAAGAAGAAGAAAAAACAGCCTTGAGTAACTTGGATTCGATAAGAAAGAAAAGATTCAGCACGAAAATATTTCATAACATGTGAATCTAAATGTTTGTCAAACCACCACACCCTGATAAACATTTACGGGTAAAGCTAAGGCTGTACTGAGTTCTGGAAAGGGAAAAGAAACAAGCAGCTAGCGGTCTAGATCTAGTCCACAAACATTTTTAGTCGTTACATAAAGTGCGGACTTGATATCTGTATTCTTACCCCTAAATATCTTGAAATCTTGACGCGGCCAGTGCCTCTTATGGAGACAAGTGCGCCAATGTCCAATCTCTCGACCTGCGTTGAGAAGAAGTCAAACAATGCTTCACATATGTAAAAGCTGAGAAAGAGTGGTTACGTTTTCAATGAGAACCAAGCAGCCGTATCTCGCAGCAAAGGATGCTTCTGTTGCTGTCTCACTGATGGAGATAGGATCCAAAATGAAATGAACAAACATATTCTTCTTTCTTTTCATCGACTGCACAAACCAATTATAAGTATGTAATGCTGCAAATGCTAAAGAAGGCACTAGTAATTGAATCCGTACCTCTTCAAGTAAAGACAAGTACCTGGCTTCATACAAATGAAGCGTCTTACTCTCCGTTGGCACAAGAACCTGAAAAAAACAATTAACAATTTGCTAAGAAATTTCAACACGCGAAAAGCTTTCGTTTCGTTTGTGCTAACCTCGCTCATGCTGAAGGGGAGAAGTGGAAGTTCGAGTGATCTGGCCACAATTTTGAAACGGCCACGGCGAACATTGCCACCTCCTGCAATCGAAGTCGCCGGGATTCGAAACCGGCTGGGGAAGACAGTGGAACAGAGATGTGACGGGATGAAAGTGAAAGACATCGGCAGTTTCGAGCTTCCGTTTCTCCGCCAAGCTCAGCCGTACATCATCGGCTGCGCCAAGAAGATGATAAGTGGCACTTGAAATATGCAAACCGGACTCAAAATTTCACCCGGTTTAATCAGTAATTAGTTACATTGCTTGGTCCAATTCATTTGTACCTACCTAAAGTGTTTTCCATAGGAGCATCAAATTGGGTACATGTTGTTCTACCATTTGGTATTTCACTCAACAATCTTATATAGTTTTCTTCCTGCTTGTATTGATTTGGGTTCGTCTCCTCAACGGTTACCACTTCGTATGCTTTAAAATTGTTCAACAATCATACAACATCCTTCCATTCGTATACGAACTGCATGTACAACATATTTGAGTGTATATATATACATACTTACATTATCCTGTTTCATGGTTATGCCACACCACATTATCTATAGCCTAACCTCCTGTCAATAGGAAGACTTGATACTTAAGACGAGACCGTCTCTGGCCTGAGTCGTTCAAATGACCCTTCTCCAACCTCTTTGTCCTTTTCTTTTGCAGTTTGAAAAGAGAAGGAGAAAGAAAGAGAAATGGTCCGTCGATTTTGTCGGCGTCCATACGGAAACCCTCTCCTCTCGCTCCCAACGCTACCGCTCCTGTAGCCCTGCCTTGAACTCCGAGCTTGTGGTAATGCCTTGAGGTTCAATTGCCTCCTTACCTCTTCTGGTAACTGCAATGTGAATCTGTCAAGATTCTCTCCTCGTGGCACTAGAGAATGTCCCGTCGAATGGGATCTTGGGAATAATATCTCTGCTATTCGCCAGTTTGATGACCCCGTAGACCTTGATCGAGGCGGCCTATTTGCCATGTTGTTATTGCTCAATGTCAGTCCATCTAACAGACGCTTTTCTGGAGATTCTAATACACTTGTTTGTGCGTTTCCCCTTTCAAGATCCATATCTTGATGATGGGTGTGTGGGCGTATAAATGGATATGGAAAACTATGATGATCACTGCCTGGTTTGGGAGAGAGATTTGCTCGACAAACAGGACACGTGGAGCGAGAAGAGAGCCAAACATCGATGCAATCAGCATGAAAGGCATGACTACAAGGAGGCATCAAACGCAGCGTTTCCTCATCCTCAAACTCATTCAAGCAGATGGCACATTCCACACCGCCTTTGCCTATCTTTAACCCTTTAACTTGCGAGTAAAAAAAGGAAGGAAACGACTTTATGACATCCGTTTCAAGTCCACGGCTTGTCCTCCTCGTCCACACTACTCCTACTTCTTCTTCGTTATCAGAGCTGGTTCTAGGAGGAGATGCGCTTGTGTATTTATAGCAGACGCAGCAAGCGATCAAGCTAAACATGAGCGTGAACAAAAGCATCCCAATGATTACCGCTGGTACCTGGTTCGGTTTAAGCTGGCGACCATATGGATCCGTGGTTCCAGGCGACTGCTGGCCTGTGACTTGGACAACAAGAAGAAGTAGGTAGACAGCATGATGACGTAACAGGACCGGACTCTTTTCGATTGTCATGATATCGAGAAGGCGGCTTCCACTTTGGCTATGTTATTAATCTAGATAATATCCTCAACTTCATGTCAGAAGGTAAGGAAGAATTCATTCTACTATAAAAAAAAATATTTAGGTGAAGTGCTGGTCACGTTTGATCGTGACAAAGAGTATTACTTGTATTCCTAGGTCGTAATGATTGGTTTGGCTTTGTTCAGCTGATGTTTTGACTTTGAAGAAGTCGTACGCTTTTAGTAGAACAAGTACAACTCCACTCGTCCCCTCTCTCCCTTTACCTAACTTTTTGGTTAAACAACTTGGCTTTTTTCACACAGAAGCCGTTCTTTACCTAGTCTAAATGGCTACTTAAACTGAAAATAATGAAGAGAGGTTTCTTTTATATTATGATTAGCTTAGTTTTTTTTTTTTTTTTGGAAAGTGGTTTTCAAATTAAAAGCAAGAAAGGAAGAATATCACACGGCCGGGGCCAAGTTTGTTGGAAGCCCAACTAATATTTTAGTTACTAAAGATTAACAATAACCATAACCAGACCAAAACATATTAGTTGGGATGAAACCAAACCGGTAACCAGATATTGTTAGCTTGACGATTACTCCTCTTTTCAATTAGGGTTGGGCGCAGCCGATCTTGACGTGTGTAGATCCATGGAGAACCATCGTTGGAGGAGCATGGAAGTGAGAGAAGGGTTTCTCGATTGACCCGTGAGAATTTTGCAGCGGATGAGACTATCAATCTGCAAGTATAGAGAAGTGGAAGGCCTCGATCTTCGGTGGTGAAACCGTTGATTTCGTTCGGCCCATAGTAGATACAACGTTGCTTGCCAGCATAGGAGGAGTATAAATTGATGATGCGCATGGCCCGTGTGAGTAGAGAAGTCTTGTAGCGATTGGTCCCAGTTTCGATTCGGGGAGAAGGAGGCTCTTGCAGCTACCCGAGTCCATAATTCCCAGCTGTACTCACACTAAAACAACAGGTGATTCCTCGTTTCCTCATTGTTACCACATAACAACCTTAACAGGTGATTCGCTTACAGCTTTGGAAGTTGTTTTAGGGTCATTGACATTTAGGTTCAGAAAGCTCTGCCAACCTTAATTAATTTTGGCTGTTATTTAGGTCATTGCCTAACTAGCTTGTCAGAAATTATTTGCTACACACTCAAATTACTCTTGTTTTTATGAATAAACTCTCTTTTTTTTCACTGAATAATACATTGCATATAAAATAGGTAGAGTTCAAAGTTAAGTAACAATAAAGAGCATGTAAACCATGAAATAAAATAGATGGTAATCTCTCATTCTCAAACTCAGAAGCAAGCCACCTATGGGGTCCAACAACAACATAAGACTCTATATAATCTCCTTTTTCACAAAAAAAAAACAAAGAGATTATATAGAATCATATACTCAATTGTTTTATTTTTATTTTTCTTTCAACAATTCAACAATATGCATTGAGTAGGGTTCGAATTCAGACAATGACACAATGACGGCACTATCACAAATTACCAGACTGCAAATTCTGGTCAATTGTAAAGTCAGATCAAATATTTTTTTTCCCTTAAAGCTTCGTCATTTACAAAATAATTTAAATCAGTAACATATTTTCCTTAATTGTGTGGGTAAAATCACACAATCACTATTTGTTCGAGGTTTTGGGTGAGTAACTCGACACAAAGAGCAGGACACAAACAGTAAAAAGAACTAGCAAATGACTGCTTTGTATTGATTATGAATAAGAGTATTTCGTAGCGTTAAGTTTTTAGGTTTCTTAAGCCAGAAAGAGATGATCATACAAGTTTAACCTAAAGAAGTATATATACAGAATTATGCCGACTTAGAGATAAGTTAAACTTCTAGATCTTCTCGTATCTTCCTGATCCTTCTTGCATTTTTCCCTCCAGGTCGGCTTATTCATATGGACTCGGGGCCTCTCGACTTTAGACAGGCATTAGGCTGCTCGGTCCATCACTTTATGCTGATGAAATCGGCCTTTGGGGATAGACAAGAATAGGCCGAGGAAATGATTTAGATATTTCCTCGGTATGATGTGTATGATACAATATTCTGCCGAGGTCATGACATTGTTGATGTCCTCGGCCAAATATTCACTCAACTATGCCGAGCTCATGGATCAGTTAATGTCCTCGGCGTGTTTTAGGAATGAATGTTACTTCGAGGAAATGATTTAGACAAACTTCCTCGGCATCCTTTTAGCGAATTCGCTATGCCGAGCTCATGATTCAGTTAATGTGCTCGGCATGTTTTTGTTATAAAAGGCAAGACAGAGAATATGACTTAGTAGACCTCTTCGGCATTTCGTTGGTATATGCGGGTGGCCGAGATCATGTTTCAGGATACGACCTCGGCCTGGATTTGTAGGCACTTAGTTATTTTTCTTCGACTATTAACTCTGGACCGATGGTAGGGATTTGACCCCACATTAATTATTGGTGTCCAATTGACCATCTTAACCACAAAGTTCTTCTATGAGAAATTATCGATTCACAAGTAATATATAATCAAGAGGTAGATTAGAGTTCCACTTCCAATAAAAACTTGATAAAAACATACTTTTTTATTTGGGTTTATTTGGTATCTAACTAAAATGAGGAGAACAGTTAAGAGTACAGTTAACTGAGATTTAAAAATAAGTGACTAACCAAATTGCTATAGAAAAGTTCATTTTCTCATTTTGCTTACACGGTAGGGAAAAAATAGAGTTATTGTCACGGTAGGGGAAAATGGTGTTTTTTTCAAGAAAAAGAATGGATGATATAGACTAATTTCACCTTATTTCTTAATTTATCTTCTAGGAAAGATTAATTATATTTTTAAACCTTACTAAGAGAAATACAAATCTTTTCAAGCATCTAACATAATTTGGATTTTTTATAATAGATACAAATTTTTCGAAATATGAATATGTGGGTATGACTATGAACACATCATTTATATGGATTTTATGTAGATCCCACATGACAATCCTCGTCCGGCCCATGGTCCGGGTGAGGATTACTTCCCGGATTTTTTGGTTGATCAGTTTGGACACAAGATAGTATAGATTGGAATATTCCATTATTACATCAGTTAATGGGTCTTGGAGATATGCAGTTAATACGTAGCATAGCTTCGCCTATAGATTCGTTAGGACAAGCTCTTATGGCATTTCACAAAATGTGGTAATTATACAATTAATTCAGATTATGGGTTGGTTTCATACAATGAGAACCAAGGAGGACATTACTTACATCTGAGAGCCTAGCATTACAGTTTTTCAGGCCCACATATAGCACTTTCATTATCCAGCTAAAATTAAACAGTTTCTATGGCAAATGGTTACTAGTTCTATGGCAGTTTTGGAACGATTACATGAGCGAGGAATATGTTTGGATACATGTTGTCCAAGATGTGGGCAGTCAGAGGAGACGATTAACCATGCCTTGTTTAAATGCCCGTGGGCGCTTCAAATTTGGAAATTGGCTACATTTGCAACAGATGGTAACTCGTTCCCCGGTGGCTCAGTTTATGCAAATATGGATTATTTGTTTTTGCGTCTTCCCATGATGCATCATGGTTGGATAACAAAGGTAGTTTTCCATGAGTACTTTGGTTTATATGAAAATCAAGAAACAATAAGGTTTTTTCCGGAATGGAATTCGATACTACGGAAATATTACACTTGATTAAGAGAGAGTGTTCGGCTTGGAAAGGGCCCAAACTCTCGAATTGATGAGCAACTAGAAGCCCTTGCCAATGTTCCTGGTGGGACAAATACTTGCTGCTAGGTTGATGGCTCATGGAATAGTTCAGATAGATCTTCGGGACTCAGGTGGATTTATTGTCAAAGTGATCGGATTATACTCCAGTTGGCAAAGGTACCCGACAAAGCCTCTCTCCACTCCACTCGGAGTTAAAGGGCCCTCCTCACAGCGATGCAAACTTTCTTGACGCACAATTTGCTGTGTCCTTGCTTTTAGACAGATTTTTTGGAGTTGATAAACATTATTCAAGTACATCTGGATTGGCCAGCTTTTGATATCATGTTACGTGTGTTCGGCAAGCTTAAATGACGGTTCTCTTTCTTTTCTTTGATCTATATTCGACGAGCAACAAACACGAATGTAGACTGTCTCGCTCACTCTGCACGTATTACATCTTTAGAAATCACTTATGTAAACATTAGTCAAGGTGGTTTGATCTACTTAATGTGTGGTTGGTAAAAAAAAAAATAGTCAAAATTGTAGTCTAGTGGTTGTGATAGCCCCGTTACTGTGTCACTAGTCAAAATTGTAGTCTAGTGGTTATGATAACCCCGTTACTGTACACTAGTGATGCAGCGTAGATTTAGGATAATTGCCATTTATTTGTATTATTATTAT
>OVAP01007870.1:0-10381 GCA_900406295.1 Aurinia saxatilis
TATTATGGGAGCAGCTTGGTCCTATTTATAGGGAAATATTTGGCCAGCAGCATCCGATGAGTCGTTCACACGATTGTGACACCTCGTGCTATGGTAATTGTCGTGCTTCTGAATTGTCGTGCTTGAAGATTTGTCGTGCTTCAATGTGTCGTGCTTAAAGACTCGTCGTGCTTCAATGTGTCGTGCTTAAAGACTCGTTGTGCTTCAATGTGTCGTGCTTACGGATTTGTCGTGCTTACTGATGTATATCCACAATACCTCGTGCTTCTACTAATCCCGTCGTGCTTGCCACCTCGTGCTTCTCTAAACGTCATGCTTTTGCCACCTCGTGCTTCCGCCGATGAAATCTCGGTTATTCTGTCTCGATCACTTGGCTTGTTCCCCGATCACATGTGAGGGTCATTACACCCATCATGCCATCTCCTGTACCGCCATCTCCTCTTCCATCGCGGACCCTCGGGGCACAACCGCCATCGCGTCTCCTTCATCAGGCTCCATTATTGTGTTCTGCAGCAGTGTTTGAGAAGGAATTCAAACTCGAGGGTGTGGCGTTTGCTGTCATGCATACCACTGTTGGTACCTCACCGGTTCCTTCTTGCTGTGACATGTTGAATGCATTTTTACGGGCATTCCCTGATGTTTTCCCTAGCGACCTTCCGTCGGGCCTTCCTCCCTTGCGAGATATCCATCATCAGGTTGACTTGGTTCCCGGAGCTGCTCTCCCTAACCGCCCGCATCACAGGATGAGTCCGGACGAGCATGAAGAGCTTCGTCGTCAGGTGGAGGCTCTCCTCCAGAAAGGGTATATTCGTGAGAGTTTAAGCCCTTGTGCGGTGCCCGCGTTGCTCATTCCCAAAAAGGATGGGTCGTGGCGAATATGTGTCGATAGTCGTGCCATTAACAAGATTACGGTGCGTTATCGTTTTCCTATTCCTCGCTTGGACGACTTGCTGGATCAGATTGGGAACGCGTCCATATTTTCCAAATTTGACTTGAAAAGCGGTTATCATCCGTATTCGTCCTGAGGACGAATGGAAGACCGCTTTCAAGACTCGTGAAGGGCTTGTTATGCCCTTCGGCTTGTCCAATCCTCCTAGCACGTTCATGCGCATAATGAACCAAGCTCTACGTCCTTTCATTGGGAAGTTTGTCGTGGTTTACTTCGACGACATTCCGATTTTCAGTTCCTCGTTATAGGATCATGAGGAGCATTTACGGTCTGTTCTCCATGTTCTGCGTAGGGAGAAGCTTTTTGCGGCCAAGCAAAATGTGAATTTGGTGTCTCGGAGGTCCTGTTTTTAGGTTATGTGGTCTCGGACAGAGGCCTTTCCATGGATGCTTCGAAGGTTGATGCTATTAGTTCTTCGCCGTCCCCACGTACGGTCTTCGAAGTTCGCAGCTTCCACGGCCTTGCCTCTTTTTACAGGCGTTTTGTTCACAACTTCAGTACTATCATGGCTCCAATCACAAGTTGCATGCGCGTGGGAACATTCACATGGACACCTGAGGCTGCAACTGCATTTCTCCTCATTAAGGAGAAGCTCACGTCTGCCCCTATCCTGGTTCTGTCGGATTTTTCTGTTCCCTTTGAGCTCCACTGCGATGCGTCCAAACTTGGCATCGGCGCTGTTCTTAGCCAGCAGGGCAAACCGGTCGCATTTTACAGTGAAAAATTAGCCGGCGCACGTGGTCGTTACAGCACTTATGACGTCGAGTTTTATGCCATCGTTCAGGCTATCAAACACTGGCGTCACTACCTGATTCATCGTGAATTTATCTTGTTCACTGACCATGATGCGTTGCAGCATTTGGACAGCCAGGCCAAGGTTTCGGCCATGCATGCGGGCTGGATTGCTTTCTTGCAACAATTTACTTTTACGATTCGTTATCTATCAAGCAAGACTAATCGCGTCGCTGACGCCTTGAGTCGGCGTCATGGTCTCTTGGACATCATGCACACGTCCATTGCGGGTTTCTCCTCGTTTGCTGACCTCTATGAGTTGGACCCTTTTTTGGCCGCGTTCTTGGGGATGTTCAACAGGGTTTCTCCGCTGATTATACTCTCCATGTTCAACAGGGTTTCAACAGGGTTTCTCCGCTGACTTCTATGTGTTCTTGTTTCGAGGTTCTCGTATTTGCATTCCGGACTGCAGTTTGCGCTTGCAAATTATTCAAGAGCTACACGATGAAGGCCACGTGGTTCGTGACCGTACCTTGCATCTCATCGCGACGACTTATTTTTGGCCTACTCTGCGTCGTGATGTTGAGCGCTTTGTCGAGCGTTGTCGTGTGTGTCATCAAGCCAAGGGTAAAGCCTCTAACGCCGGTTTGTATATGCCCTTGCCCATTCCTACTCAGCCTTGGACTGACCTCAGTATGGACTTTGTCCTTGGTCTTCCCCGCACCCAGCGTGGCCATGATTCCATCTTCGTCGTCGTCGATCATTTCTCTAAGATGGCCCATTTTATCCCTTGTAAGAAGACTACAGATGCGGTTAATGTTGCTGTTCTCTTCTTCCGAGAGATTTATTGCCTTCACGGCCATCCCACCTCTATCGTCTCAGACCGTGACACGCGCTTCCTGAGTCACTTTTGGCGTTCCTTTTGGAAGCTTCTCCACACAAGTTTGGACATGATTTTTGAGTACCATCCACAGTCCGATGGGCAGACAGAGGTGACTAATCGCGCATTGGGAAACCTTCTTCGTTGCCTTGTGGGGGACAACATCAAGTCTTGGGACTCCAAGTTGTGCCAGGCTGAATTTGCCCACAACCATGCGTCTAACCGTAGTCTTGGCTTGAGCCCTTTTCAGGTAGTTTATGGTGTGGTTCCCCGTGGTCCTTTGGACCTGGCACCCCTGCCTGACACAAGCAGACTTCACGGCGATGCTCGCACATTTGTCTCTGACCTGCAACAGCTCCATTCTCGCGCACATGCCAATCTCGAGCTCGCCTCTTCGAAGTACAAGGCCTCTGCGGACTTAAAGTGCCGGGAGTTGCTCTTTGAGGTTGGTGATCTTGTCTGGGTTGTCATGACCAAAGATCGTCTGCCCGCCCGCGAGTATAATAAGCTTAAATCCCGGAAGCTGGGACCTCTTGAAGCCATTGCTCGCATCAATGACAACGCCTACCGGGTGCGTCTGCCTCCCCATTTGAAGACCTCCGACGTCTTCAACGTGAAACATCTGTACCCATTTCGTGGTGATAACGACCCTGCTGATAACGCCCCTGCTGATTCGCGGTCGAATCCTTCGCCACCCCGGGGGACCTGATGCAGCGCATCGTGGCCCTCTTTGTCGATCAAGCCCGTTGGGCTTTGCGTTCGACAAACAACCTCTTCTTAGTTTCGTTTAGTTGTTTCGTTCTGTTTCTTTGGAGATAAGTATAACTCCGTGGTTTTCTAGGATTTGGTTCTATCTTTTGATTCTTTATATTAGCTTAAATATGCAGTTCAGCTTTCATTGTAAAACATCGTTGAATCAATAAACAAGGTTTTACAAAGGAGCTTCTAAGCACCGAGAGGAGTACTCTCAATTCGTTTCTCATTAGCCTATGTTTTTGTCTCTCGAAACAGAGCCTCCCCTACTCGTTTCACGTTCGAAACCCGATTCCCACTTACCGTAGCTTTCCGCTCTCTATCAAGCTGGTACGAGGCATTCTCAGGGACAAATATACCACATAATTGACTGATTTGGTGATAATGTTATCAGGTACACAAAGAACAACAATGGAATAGTTTCTGTTTCTCTACTTGTTCCAATCTAACCTTTATACTATTTGGAAGGAGAGAAATAGAAGAAGTCATGGTGAAGCGAGAGCACCAACACAAGTTTTGATCAGTATGCTGAATAAAAACATGGGAACAAGATTGCTTTGATTAGGACAACGGACTCAAAAATGGAGGATGTTTTACAAATTTGGTTCTCTTGTAGAAGCAGCTAGTGATATTTTTGATATGTTGTGAAGTGTTTTCTTCTATTAGGTGGAAATTCTATTTGCATTTTTAAGCTGTAGGTAGCTTAGTTCCTCATACACTTTTGTGTAAACGACATGGACACTTTTAAATAAAATTTAACCATTTATTAAAAAAAAAAAAAGAATTTTTTTTAAACCGATTGAAATCATACTCATTACGGAGGGACGAAATAATAAGATCCTCTCGTCTCTCTCTCTAACTCACCATCCACCGACTCTGATTTGCTTATTTCGACCGGTGTCCGGTGGTTTCGACCTCGGCACCGGTCAGAATCTCTCCTTTTGTTCCTTTATGTCTTCTTTTTCGGTTCGATCCATTCCTTTTTGGTGAGATTCGGTTCATAGAGGTTGAGTTATGATTGTTTGTGGGAAAGAAAAACTAGATCTGGTTTGATCCTTTGGATCTTTGATCTAGTTCTTTCGATTCTTCCCGGTTTTCTCTTTCTCTGGTACCTACGATTCCCATAGCGAACCGGTTACAGCCTCTGACCCGTTTTGGCAGTCTCCCTTTGAATCGATCTCTTTGTTCGGTTGGGTCCTCTCTGGCTTTGCATGGGATCATTTTTGGAAGCTAATTAGCGATTTTTGTCTAGATTGGTGTTTGGTGATTTAGGGTCTTCGATCAAGCGTTTTTCAGAGATGTCCTTGAAGTTGTTCCCGACTGTGTCGTGCTATATTCTTCAGAATAAAGGTATGAACTTTGGTTTAAACTTCAGTGGCTTGTCCTTCTGTGGATCGAGCAGTAAAAAAAGGCTTCCGTGGTCATCAGACTCGAAGATTCCCGATAGTTCGTTTTATTCTAGTTTCTTTCTTATTCTACTAGATGTGCTGATCGTTGTGTTCAACCTCCTATAGTATTTTGTTATAGAATCATGAAGGTCGTCTACCCTCTTAGTTACCCTATATTTCGATCATACATTAATCTAGATACAAGTTTAGTTCTTTAGTTTGTTTGTGATCTGTGGTTTTAATTTAATTGTTTGGATTCCCGTTTTAGTCTTCGGTATAATCTACCAACTTTTGGTTCTGAGAATATCTATATTTCCTCTAGCTTGAATTTTGTTCTTTGTACTTTACAATGTTTGTGCATAATAAATTAGACAGATGTTTAAAAAAAAGAAAATCATAATCTCATTACAATGTAATAATGCCCACGTTTAAAAGCGGTCGTGACTCTGTGTACTAAACTAAACTGCCACACGTCGAACCACAAACTGATTGGTTCCGTCCCTTCGAACCATCTCTCTCACTTAGTGGCTACCGATTCACCGATAAAGAAAAACCACTTCCACTCACCTAAATTACCATTCTACCCCTCCTTTATTTTGTTATTTACCACAACAACAACAAAACAAACTCTCTTCTGTAACCAAACAGAACCAGAAGAAAGATTCGACAGGACAAAACAAAACTAGAAAAAGCTTTCCATTTTCAAAACCCTAGAAAATATCTTCAATCTCATGATTCTTCTCCGGTGAATGAATCTGTAACAATTAGCTCCGATTTTAGTTTTCAGAAAATCATGTATAAAGAGAGAGGAACGGTGAATTCTAGATCCGAACTTGCAGATCGTAGTAAACGAATCATCAACCAAGCTTCTCCTTCTACCTCTCGTCAAATTAACGGTAAAGCCAAAGCAACCAACGACCATAGAGGAGGAGATTCTCGTTCTGCTTCTTCTTCTCTCTTCAAAAACAATGTTTCAGATGGTAAAGTTTCAATTTTTTATTTGTTCTTGAGCTTAATTAAGGAAACTGTTTGAGTGATGAGATGTTTTGTTTTGTTTTTGTTTTTGTGTGTTTGGTAATTAGATGAATCGGATACAGATAGTGAAGAGTCAGATGTGAGTGGTTCTGATGGAGAGGAGGATACTTCTTGGATATCTTGGTTCTGTAATTTAAGAGGAAACGAGTTCTTTTGTGAAGTTGATGATGATTACATTCAAGATGACTTTAACTTGTGTGGATTGAGCAGTCTTGTTCCGTATTATGAGTATGCTCTTGATTTGATTTTGGATGTCGAATCTTCTCACGGTGAGTTTCTGTTATTCAATTTGGTTTACGGTCTAGCTAGGTACAAAATCTACATGAATGTTAGATTAGAAAGTGGTCAGGGATATGAGTTTGTCTCTTGAATGTTTGATTTTGGATGTCGGATCTTATTATGCTAGTTTTCGTCCAATTTAGTGTGCGCTTGTAACTAGGTACGGAATTTGTATTGAGGTTAGTTTAGATATTGTATGGGGATAACAGTGAAAATGATATGTTTCGCGTGATAATTATGTTTCTTGAGTTTGATTTTGGATGTCGAATCTTCTCATGGTAGTTTGTATTCTGTATACCTAAACTATATGAATTTAGGTTCGATATAGTTTACGGTCTAGCTAGGACCTAGGTACATAATCTACATAAATGTTAGCTTAGAAAGTATTCGGGGACAATAGTGAGATCAATTTGGTTCCCTTTTACGGTTATTTCTCTTGAATGTTTGGTTTTGGATGTTGGGTCTTCTCGTGCTTGTTTGTGATCCAATTTAGTTTGCTCGTCTAGCTAGGTACGGATTCTGTATAGAGGTTAGATTAGATAGTCTACGGGGATAACAGAGAAGATGTTATGTGTCTTGAATGTTTGATTACGATTGGGATGGTAACAGGAGAGATGTTTACAGAGGAACAGAATGAATTGATCGAGTCAGCAGCGGAGATGCTTTATGGACTGATTCACGCTCGTTACATATTGACAACCAAAGGATTATCTGCGATGGTATAAATAACAAAATTTTCAAACTCATTTGCATATTTTGAACTTTAGTCACTGATTGTTTGTATATATTTTGCAGTTAGACAAATACAAAAACTATGACTTTGGAAGATGTCCAAGAGTTTATTGCTGTGGCCAACCTTGTCTTCCGGTTGGTCAATCTGATTTACCTCGATCAAGCACCGTGAAGATATATTGTCCGAAATGTGAAGACATTTATTACCCACGTTCGAAATATCAAGGCAGTATCCTTTTTTTACACTTTCTTTTTTTATCATTGATTCTTATTGCATTAAGCAAACATTCTTGTTCGGTTTCTAAATATCTTGTTGTAGTAGCAGTTGATCTTTGTCGGGTTTATTCCTTAAATCAGTGAACAGACATCGATGGAGCATACTTTGGGACAACATTTCCGCATCTGTTCTTGATGACTTATGGACATCTGAAGCCACCAAAGGCAACACAAAACTATGTTCCAAGAGTGTTTGGATTCAAATTACACAAGCCGTGAAGGAAGAAGTTTAAAAGACACAGAATCAATATCATGGCTTTAGATTTGAAAAGAGAAACAAGGAGCAATTGTAATCACGAAAAGGTGAAGAAGCAGTCATGTCTCTATTTGTCTTCAGGTACATACATCATTAGAAGCAAGAAAAAAAAAAAGCCTGGTTAGAAGAAAACTTGAATCTGTATTTTCCTACGTTTTTGTAATGTTTCCTTTTTCTTTTTTTCTCAGTGTCAAGGACAATATGTGTTAGTTAGAGAATTTAATTATATATCTTAAGAATTGCTTCTTTTGAATAAAAATATTTAGTTTGGGATATTAATTAAAATTTCAGAATTTTTTATTTGTTGGAAGATATATAATTCTTAATAATATATATTGATTAGGTGTTTGAAAATGGTATTATACAATAGTATCAGATTTAAAGAACTGCTTTATATATCAACTTACCAATGTTCAGCAACATAATTAGGTTACTTTCATGTTTTATTTTGACTGTAAATCTGAAAGGAAAGATTATGTATATTTTATTTTTGACCTGAAAAGAAAATATAATTAGTGTTTGTTTGTGCTACTATATATATATATATATATATATATATATATATATATATATATTGTCATCTAATATTATTACTAAAGATAAACCAAACCAAAACTTGAACAATACAAAATACAGATCGAGGTAGTAAGCCAAACCGAAAATTTCCCGAAATCGAAAACCGATCAACCAACCGGTTGTCGGAGAAAAAAATAAACCCATAAACTAGCTAAAGCAAAAGAAAGATGAACAATAAACCCTAATTGATCTAGACAAAACTCTGATACACAACAAATTAAATCAAGATCCAAAATACAACGATGAACTAAGTCCGAAATAATTCGAAAACAAATTTCCTCTTTTAGCGAATAAAGACTACTTCTCAAATTAAGGACAAAGCTGAAACTTCGAAGCATCGGGCCATTCTATTGCCTCGACACCAAACGAAACGGTGCAGAAGGTTTGTGCCATGAGGCAGCTTGCATGGGACGAGAGACTCGGCCATCTCTGTTTTGTAGAGACCTGGAGCCATAACGGGAAGCTCCAAAGAGAACCTACGGGCGGGCCAAAACGGGATAGAAAACATTGGAGAGACAAAGCCTAATTTAACATGTAGGAAATAAAAGAAAACTAGAGACAATTTGGGTAATCGAACAATTCTAATCCTGAAACTGTACAACAAATTGCATCATCGGAAACTTTGCATGCAAAATGGATGTGAAAGTAGATCGAGATCCGGAAGGGAATCCAACAGATCTTCACGAGAAGAAGGAGCTAGAAGAACAACAACCGGAACCAGATAGATTGGACCCCTTCTCTTGTGAAGATCAATCCCAGATCTAAATCACCGAATTGGGCACAAAGAAAATAAAAGAAAGCTGAAAAACAAAAAAGGAATCGAAGGGGACGACACCGGCGCTGTGGGAGCCGCTGGCTGCAGGCCCAGGCGGCGGATCTTAAGTTGGAAAAGTGTTTCTCTTTCTAGAAAAGGAGAGAAGAGAGAGCGTTTTTCAAGATAAGGTAAATCGACTTTTTTTTGTGCTACTATATACTCCCTCTGTTTCTCAAAGAGTGTCGTTTTGACTCTTTGCACACAAATTAATAAAACATATTAAAAGTTCTGTTATGCCCCTAAATAATAAATTAACTGTTCATATTCTTCTTTGTTTTGAGGTTAAATTAGGTATTTAGTATTAAAAGTTATATTGGAAAATGAAAACGACACTCTTTGTGAAACAAAAAAATAAGCCTAAAACGACACTCTTTAAGAAACGGAGGGAGTATTATTTGTGAAAGTTAAAAAAAAAAAGTATAAGAAATAAAGATAATACCATAGAAAAATGGCTATCAAGTATCACCCATAAAACTTTAGTTGTTATTGTTTTGGTTCCCTTCTTCATCATATCTTACGTTCATAGCTAGTGGTAGTACGACTATTGATATCTCAAGTTTTTATTATAGTCATGATTTTGTTATTATTGTTTTTATGATTGAATGTCATATTGATTTGATGAATTTGATTAACAATAGGTAATGAAGCAGAGCAAAATGCGATGTGCTTTCTACTTGGATGTCGTAATTTTTTTGGGGTAGGAAAAAGAACTTTATTCAATGTTTAAGGCGATTATAATGGGACTAGGAGTGCAGGGCACCCTTAGCCAAGGCATCAGCCTTTACATTGCGAGAACGCAGAATAAAAGAGAAAGAGATACTATGAAAAGATGATATAAGAGCATATATATCATGTAAGATATATGCCATATAGCTCCGGATCCAAGCTTTCTTGTTGAGAAGTGAGACGAGGCGTTGACAATCCGATTCCATGCGTACTCTGGAGATTGCTAAGCCTTTAAGGTCTGACAAAGCTGCAAGCACCGCCAAAGCCTCTGCCGTAATAGCTGAGGGTGTGTGTGCTCTGCTGGCTATTTGTGTCCTCACCGAATCTTCTGCATATGTTGTGATGATCCAACCAAAACCAGAAGCTTTTAAATCCTCTCGCCAAGCAGCATCCACTTGACAGGTGTTGGAAGTATGGTTGAGATGGTTGGCTGAGGTGGTCGCTGGACGATTAGTGTGGGTCACATGGTCCTGAGCCTTCTGCCATTCGCGAGCTGCACTTAAATCTGTGTCCATAATTGTTGTTGCATCACAATGTGTATTAGTGAATATAAGCTCATTCCGGGTATTCCAAATGGTCCACGCAATCCAAGGATAGATTGGTCTCAGAGTAAGTCCAACGGGGCAAGAGTTTTGCTTGTTTAATCATAGTGAAGAAGGCAGTTAGAGGTGCATCTGGTGCCATCACTGGATATTTTGCGAGAGGGGTCATGCTCCAAACCTCTATTGCGAAAGGACATAGGAAGAGAATGTGGAGAGTACTCTCCTCGTTACCACATTGTTGACATCGAATGTCTACTAGCATTGAAAATTATGGAGATGTGTAGGGAGAGCACGTTCATCTCGCTATTTTCGTGCTGACCAATAGCTCGATTTAGTAGTGTAGATACCAGAATCATTTTGTAACCAACATAGTTTATCAGGAATATTGGCTTTACTCACTACAAGAAAGCACGTCGTTTGCGAGGGCCGGTTTCCACGCAAAA
>OVAP01007871.1:0-10381 GCA_900406295.1 Aurinia saxatilis
TTAACATTACGTAACTGTCACGGCAAGAGGTGTCGCTACATCAGTTTTCCTTCCTATTAATTCTAATCTATTTAGTAAATTTGGATTTATAAAGAAATCACATATATAAAAGATTTGCCATGGTGTACAACATAACCATTGATTTTCTTATCTACAACATTGAACAAATTTTCGACTTAGAAAGAAGCCAAGGAGATTCTGACTAAATTTATGTAGAACATATGTGGAGATAGGTTTTCTTACGATATTGATAGGCTCAAAGTTAAACCATATTCTAGGTGCAGAGCACAGCAATTGCGTTGCAGTATTTAAGAATAGGATCCACACAAGAACTTAAGTCACACTACAAATTATTCTATTCAAATTAAGTTAAGTAAATTAAACAAATTGACTAAAAAAGAAAAAAATCAATATGATCAAAGAACAGTGCGTGAAAAGAGATATTCAATAAATTAAAGAGGGTTAAAAAAATTCTTATNGTCACACTACAAATTATTCTATTCAAATTAAGTTAAGTAAATTAAACAAATTGACTAAAAAAGAAAAAAATCAATATGATCAAAGAACCGTGCGTGAAAAGAGATATTCAATAAATTAAAGAGGGTTAAAAAAATTCTTATCCTAAAAGCTTTTTTTTTTTGTTTTTTTCCGTTCCAACCAAATTCATTCATTACTTAAAGTTAAACTCCATTCAAGGAGAAAATGTTAACAGACACCAAAGCAAAAAATGGTAACGACACTGCTAAAACAATTGCCGTACAAAATGCATAAAAGAAACTGATAAAATAAGAAGCAATTACTAGACATAGCATGTCTTGAAGAAATATTTTCAGCTCATTGTCAATCCCTCCCACCGTGATGAATATGACAAGAGATAGGGAAAATGTGAAGCCATTGAGGATTTAGATCTCTGCATTTGGCGCTGCAACAACTGCGGCTTTAATTGTGACCATCTCGGGTACTAATGTCGAAGAAATAGGGCTTCTAGTCTTAGAGCCTTGATACATGATAGGCTTCCTTGAGTGTATGCAACACCACCCCATTCCACATGACATGGAGGTCTCCAGATTAACTAAAGAAGGTGGAACACCACAATGATAAGTTTCTTGGTAGAGATACACAGCGTGAGGAACCAAAAGAGGTTGTGATTCCCATGACATACCTACACAATAGTAAATAAAAAGGCCAACACCCAAGGCTAAACCCTTACCGATACACACCATTAGAACAAATCGAAAAAGCCCTCAATACAAGTTAACATGTTAACAAGAACCTCAATACAAGGTAAAACAATAACAAGAGCCTCAATACAAGTTAGGACATCACCATTCTCAAGTTGGTCCGTGAGAAACCTCAACTCCTTCAGATCTAGGCCTTTAACAGGACTAATAATCTACACCAAGCGATGAATCCCATCTTTTAACAATCCACATAGGCACAGATTCACCGATATCTCCTTTAAAGCGAAGCAATATAGCTTAGTTAGGCGTACAAGGTGAGGAAACCATAATTTACCTTTAGGAGGGAATGTAGAAATCATATTGAGAAGGCATTTGACTCCAAGGGCTCGATGCATAAGCACATCCCGTTAAACTCCCATATCTAGGTTTCGGAGAAGACGCCGAAAGCAGAGATGGAATACGAGATGGGAGTTGATGGTTGACTGAGATGGGAGGCATGTCATGGGGGTCGGAGGATCGGTCGGTTCAGCTGCCCTCTCTGAGCTCGGACCAAGGGACGAGAGCAAGACTATTCTTCCAAGGGTTGGATCATGTGGGTTAGGCGGATCTTGGATGACAGGGTTATAACCAGCCATGGAGGAAACCGGGGAGGAAGAGAGGATGAGAGATCTCACCAGTGGGTGAATCTTACTTGAAGGCGGCGATTAAGGTATATTCCCCCACGAAGGACATGATAAGATCTCTTTTCTCCTCCCTAAAAGCTATAGGACAAATCTACCTAATCTACTAAGGCTGATAACATGTATTTGTAGCCAAAACATAATTTGGATCTTCACGAAATTTTTCATATCTTCTAGGAAATCATCTATTTCTATAAATTGGAAAGTCTGGAAATTTTTCATATCTTCCTTTTTTACATGTGCTTTTTTTTCTTTTCCATTGGTTAACTCGAAAAAGCTCATAAGTCTTCAAAATCATGTAATAACCTGTAAATACACACAAAGACTCCAAAACATATTAAAACTCTATAAAACATATAATATCATTGTTGAAAACCGGTAAAAACCATGATATATCAATTTCCCTAAACTTAACATTTGTTTGCCCTCAAGCAAACAAAGAACAAAGAGGTTTGAAAAACATAAGAACTCACCTTCCTGTAAAGTATTTACTTGCTTAATCATCTTGTAATCCACAACAGAGCCAATCCTAATCATACCATCATGTACTACTCATTAGACATTCGCATCATTCCAGATTCAACCCACAATTTCTCAACAAAAAACTACTAATTCATCATCACTGACTCATCATGATCTTAATAACAAAGACCTTCAAGACTCATTCCCATACAATACCATGATCAATCAAGCATGCATCTCTTTTGCTTTTCCCCTAGACTTATCTTTTTCATTCTCTGGTTCAAATGTGAATAATAGCATTATTGGAAAAAAAATTTATTCCTAGCTCTATTCATCCTTTGTGATCATTTATTTTTGCAGTAGAAGTATAGGAATCACTGGAAATAATTTCCTATGCAAATTCTAAAGAAAATCATATCATCTTTTTAAAAAATTATGGGTGAAAACTACCACTACTTTTATTTTGTTCTTGTTGATGGTCAGGCATGAAAGCAGAGTCAAACCTTTTGTCATTAATTCATAAATGAGTTCTGGTAATTAGCTCAGATTATGTAAATTTTGATTGAAATATGAGTGGCTCTTAGTCATCAGGTCATCCTTTGAATTTTTCAGTAGTCTGCTCTGAAATTGATATGCAAATGTGATCACTAAGACAAAAAATAAAATGCAAACCAAAGAAATATATCAGAACTTCCAACAGTTTTGACTCAATAAACCGACACAAATATACATAAGTATTTTTCTCCCCAAACTTAACCAACACGGCAGTGTGATTAAATCTACAAGTTAAAAATAATACAATAAATAAATAATAATATAATAATAATAATAAAATAATAGAAATATGGACATCAATAGACCATTTATATTCTTTATTATTATATTATTAGTTTTTTTTTCTGGTATTTCTAACTTTTAAATTCAATCACACTACAATGTTGATTAGGTATGGGGGAGGAAATTACTTACATATTTATGTGTGGTTTTATTGAGTCAAAATTGTTGAAACTATGATCTATGTATGTGGTTTAATGCAATGACTATTTCTTCTTAGGCCCTGTTCGTTTGACAATCGCTAGCGATTGCGGCTGCGACTAGCGACTGAGGCTGCGATCCGCGATTGATGTTTGTTGTTCGTTTGCCAGTCGTGCGACTGATCGCAGCGATTGTGTGTGCCATTCGTTTAACAGTCGCGCGATTGGTCGCAGCGATCATACCTTTTTTTTTAAATCGCGATCGCATCGCTAAAATAGAATTGCGACTGAAATTGGCGATCGCTGATCGCAACGATTGGTCGCAGCGATTGGTCGCAGGAGCTGCGATTGACAAACGAACGAAACTCAGTCGCAGCCGCTGATCGCTATCGCTAGCGACTGTGAAACGAACAGGGCCATAATAACCATATTTGTAGAATTGATTTCAGATCAGAATAT
The DNA here is from genome assembly GCA_900406295.1 of Aurinia saxatilis. Lineage (NCBI taxonomy): Eukaryota > Viridiplantae > Streptophyta > Magnoliopsida > Brassicales > Brassicaceae > Aurinia > Aurinia saxatilis. The sequence continues at coordinate 3,757 of OVAP01007871.1, forward strand.
TCCAAAGGCTGACATTCATATTTCCAACATACTCTTCCTTTTGCCTCATTTACATGGCCAATGTTCAGGGGGTTGACTCCTCATTCATACATAACAAATACAACCTGTGAAAGAAAAATGGTACTCTCTCCTTATTCAAGTTAAGTAAAAGCAGAAATATCTTTTTAAGAAAATAGAATTTGGATAGGAATTTTTTTTCCAATAATTCCTATATTTGTACTTCAAAGAGACGTAAGGAATGAAGAGGCCAAAGAAAATATTTCAGTGATGCCATCATTCATCTTTGGCAAAAACAAGAGAGAGAAATGAATAAGTCTGGAGGAGAGTAACAAAGATGGTATGGTTGATTTTAAATAGTATGGGAATGATTCTAGAAGGTTTTGGCATTGAGATCATGATGAGACCAGCAAAAAAAGTCTTAGTGGATTTTTGTTGTGAATTTGTGGGCAGAATTTGGAATGATGTGAATATTTAAGGAAAGGTACAGGGTGACTTGATTTAGATGTTTTTTTTATATAGTATGCATATTATGAGGTGATTAGGCATTGCAATTCTCTAAGGGAAGGTGAGTTCTTATGTTTTCAAACCTCTTTTATAGCTTTGTTTTATGTTTGTTTAAGGGAAAGAAAAGGATAAGTGTAGGGGAATTGATATATCTTGGTTTTTTACCGGTTTTCAACCATGATATTAGTTGTTTTATAGAGTTTTCATGGAGAATTTGTGTATTTTTACAGGTTATTGCACAATATAGAGGACTTTGAGCACTTTGGAGCAAACCAAGTGAAGTGGAAACGAAGCACAAAGAAAGATGAAAGATGTCCACGTTTTCCCTTGGTGTCGTTCGACACCCCTCTGTTTTTCATAACCTTCCATTTTCAGAAATAACAAATTCATCTCAGAAGTTTCGAAAAGTTTCTAGAAGATCCAAATCGTGTTTTTATTGTATAAATATTGTACATGTTTTCAGACTTAGTTTAGACATATCTTAGTTTTTTTTTATTGAGATTTAAGGATGAGATTCGTACCAGAGATTTTAGGGGGAAATTTTGCTTACATAGAAGAATTTTCAACCTCTCTTTATTTTATTGGATATTATTGTTATACATTCTTCTTTGATTATATTGATTGTATCAGTTACCATGTCTGATTAGTTTGTTAGTTAAGGCTATTTAAATGTTAAAGATGAATTGATAAATTAGAATTACGTGTTAGGAAACTCATATTGATCTTCATCTAAAATTGTGTTTATTGGTAGTTATAGTTTGATCACTTAGAATTTAGATCATATGGTATCCAATAGATGCAAAAGCATTATTAATTACTTTGAATAATTTTAGATGAAAAAATTCATATCCGCAAAGAAATTTGGTTTATGAATTTTGTGAACAAATTGAACATGATTTTAATGCTTGTCATAATTGATTGAATTTCCAAAGAAATTTGGAGCTCTAAGATTTAGAAACAAATGGTCTTTGCAACGACAAATGATTCAATTTACATAAGTGTTTCAAGTTCATGAACCGATCTTCATAAATTCCCTAACAGTTTTATAATATTCAATTTAAAATTAACTAGAATTTATCAAGGCATAGCTTTTGCCTCAATGATTTTAAAATATTTTCCAACATATTTTTATAAAATGTTTTCATTAAGTTACTTAGTTTGTTTTGAATCTAATGATTTTCATTGCAACTTTAAGTCTCTAGGATTCAATATTCTAGGCTATAACTGCTATTATGTGCTGTTGCAGTGACTGATTAGTCTAGGGGTAAAACTTCAGATTTCTCAAGTTAGCGCCAACAAAAATTCAACGCAAACCGTAGGGACCTCTCTTTTTGGGCATCCAGATGCAGCCGAAAGACAAAATCGTTTGTGATTGTAGCTATTGAGAGAGGACAAAAGAGATTTGGAATGCCTTGTATTCCATGTTCTATAATGGTTAGTGGGGTTGGAACTTAAACCCACTAAGACCTTAAGAAGGCCGATCTGAGGAAGATGGGACTCGAGGACTAGAGTGAGACTCTTTACCGGTGATGGGTTTTAAGTCGTATGTTGATTTGGGTAGACATTTTTTACATCTATTGAGGTTATTCACTCTGGGCCAGAAGGGCCAGAAGTTAGCGGATCAAATACTTTATCATGTTAGGCGAATGGACATTAAAATATCATCACCATTCCTTAGCTTTGTAGATTGTATGGTTTCGATCCTTCTTGGGCTCATCGTAATGAAATTACTCCAATTGACATTTTCTCCAATTGCATCACCAAGTAAATTTTTAACATGAACCTAAATTACATTTTTCACGGGATGTGTTTCTTTTTTTTACCAAAACAAACCTTAACTCAGAATTGGTTTAACAAGAGATATGTATAGTACAAAACAAATCCAAAATACTCTTAATTATAAACGTAATACAAGTTTATGAAAGTGTGTTTAGTACAAAAATTATTTTATAACATAATATATAAAGTCTAGACAGAAAAATAATAGTCTACAATACTATATATAAACACAAAATTAAACATAACAAAGAAAGGGCTTAAAATGATACCAATTTTTTGAAAATAAAAATCCGCACATACATAACTACTGAACTAATTTATGGGAAGTCCGAGTTTTCATACAAACTCAATGTCTGTGTATATTTTCATACATAAACTCCATGTTTGAATGAATTCATATACGAATCCCGCTTTTCGATCTGATTTTTAGTGATGTGGCAAGCATAAAAACAGGCGATATAGTTTTCACGCAGGTTCTCACCGGTGATGGTGACTCCAATGGTCTCTCCTCGGGGTGCTAGGTCGGCGAAGGGTCAGGGAGTTACGGGGGTTTCAGATCGGTGCTCGGTTGATGTGTTTCAGAAGGTGATTGATCAGGATCTTGGGAAGATGTTTTTGAAGGGTCGTGTTTTTTGTGGTGTTTCGATTCCCGATGATTCTGAGCGTGACGATTCCCACATCATAGCATTTGGCTACAACGGAAGGGGTCAAAGCTACATGGTCATCGGTGGGTACAAGGGAAGGCAAGGTTATACAAAAGGGTGATACGAGTGGATATCTAAAGAATACGAGTTCTAGCTCGGGTAAAGGGGATGTTTCAGGATCCTCGGTAGTGCGTGATGAGAAGCTGCAGAGGTTTGAGTATACGGTTAGTGAGATGAATGGTAAGAAAGTTGTTATGATTCTTGATGAAGTGATTGAGGATAAGCAGTTATGGGAAGAGATTCTCATTTCTATCTAAAGCTCCATATCTTGGAAGGATTTACACCTTAGTAAACAAAATATGGTCACTGGGAGATAAAGGAATTCGGGTGGAAGTGTTTGGGGTAGATGACAATACTGTGAAATTTCAGATCAAGGATGAGAGTGTTCGGAAGAGAGTGGTTCGTGGGAGGGGGGATGTGGTATATGTATGGAGTGCCTGTAGTGGTTTCCAAATGGTGTCCAGTTGAAGAGGAGGTTCAACCTGAGATCAAGAAGATGCCAATATGGGTGATTACCAAAAATATACCAAAGCGGATGTATTCATGAAAGGGGTTGAGATTCTTGGCCTCACATTTGAGGGACACCTAAGAGACTGCATAATGATACACAACTGTGTGGGAAATTTGATCTTGCTAGAGTGTTTGTGGAGGTTGATCTCACGGAGGATTTACCTACTTCATGTTTGTTCTCATCAAAAGCATGAAAGGAAACTCTTGTAGAATATGAATATCCATGGCTTCCCTCAAAGTGTCTATGTTGCCAAAAATGGGGACATACTGAGAAGAGTTGAAGAGTTGTGTGAGGAATGGTAAGTTGGCCAAGGGAAAGACTAAAGCAGGGGGAAAAAGGCTGCACTAAATGAGAAGGATTTGGGGAGGAAGGATGTTTCTTTGGATACCCATGTGGATGTACCAGAGGTGGAACTGCTACTGATTTGGGGCTAGGCTTGCTAGATATGGTAATTGCAGATGAGTTGCGTTCTTTTTAGGAGAAGGAAGTTCGGGTAACCACTGTGAAGGTTCCCGAGGAGGTGTGTAAATCCGGAGAGTTAGGATGGGGGTTGATGAGAAAAGGGATTGTCCAGAGAAGGCAGTATATGCAAATCAGTGGAGTGTAGTGTCTGCTTCTCGGTCTGCTAAGAAGAGTAAAGCAAAGAAAGAGGTATTAAACATTACTTTCCCCATCAATTATGCTTTATTAGCAGAGATGGATGGGGAAGATGAGGTAAAGGTGGAAATTCAGGAAGTTGAGAATGAAGATTATTTTGATGATATGGAGTCAGGCGAGTTAGTTGGTTCCGGTTTTAAGATAAAACACAAAGTTAAAGAGAGTAAAAGGAAAAAGGTTTATATTAGGAGGCCTACTACCAGGTCTATGAAGGGAGTAAACAAATATTTGCAAGATTCTTTTGTCTAAGCGTCAAAGGATGCAGGTAAGAGGGCTCCAACAAATCTATAATCTATGAGGTTTTCTAGAATAGGATTCAAGAAGTCCTGCAAGCATGCTATAGTCAAGGAGTTGATACATGGTAGTAAGTTAGATATGATTGTATGTTGGACAAGATAGTTAAAGAAGGGAAGGCTGAAGTTAAGGAGTGGAGATGGTAGTGAGAGACTGGAATGGGTTACCAAATTCTGAGTATGTAGTTATGAAGATGAACAACGATTTGAGGTTTTCTTTGGATTAAGTCAATGAGTTGTTTTTGCACTCTAGATTTTATATTACAGTTGATGTGAAAAACTGTCTTTTTTAGAATCAAATTTAACATTGAATTTGAAAAAAAAACAATCATGCTTTTCTAGCATTCACATACATGAACTTGCCCATTTCATAAAAGCGATTTTCAGGCGGGAGTGTGGTTCAAACTCGGTACTCCCAACATGTGTATAACATCATGCGTCACACTGATATCCTCTTGAAATTTATTTGATTTAACATGATTTTAGTTATAGTTCAAAAGATTAAGTCACATGACTACTTGGGGAACCAATTATAATTACGATTCTTATTAAACATCCTCTTTGTAAGTTAGGTTCTTGTTACATTTTTATAAGTGCTAATTTTGTTTTTTTTATTTTTTTATCGATTTGCTCGATTGGACTTACAAAACTGATTGATTGAACTGAAAATATGTAAAAGCAGTTGTTGCCATTCCACCGTAAAATGAGACATATGTAAATCTCTGTACTCCAACTTCATCTCTTGCTCAAAGAAAATCTTTGAAGGAGGCCAGTGGATCCCATGGACGGTGGGACTTTTCACCGAGTAGAACAATGAAGTTGGAGTATAGAATTTTTACATTTGCCTTGTCCGATAAAGAATTGGCGAATGTTTTAGATTTTGTGGTAATATGTTTTTTAGTTTTCTAATAATATTTTTTCTTTCACTATCTTTTTATCGTTAACATAATTTATCTTCTTTTCAATTCAATTAGTCGAGTTTTTGAATCTAATCGAGCAATCAGAAACAAAAAATGAAAAAAATAGCACTTACAAAAAATGTAACAAGAACCCTAACTAACGAAGATGATGTTTATAACAAAACCCTAATGATAGCAAGTTCTCCAGGTAACTGTGTGATTAACCTTTTCACTTATAAACAAAATCATGTTAAATAAATAAATTTGTAAGAGGATATAAAAGTGACTCATGTGGTGTGTTTGTTTGGAGACCTCGTGTATGGGACAATATGCTCGTGTTAAATGTGACGTATGTGATCAGTTAATGTGATGGAACGAAATGGCTGAGTTTGTGTATGTAAATAAAAAAAGAACTCGGGTTTGAATATGAATTCACCCAAACATAAAATTTATGTATGAAAATACACATGGACATTGAGTTGATGTATGAAATTACCCCCCCCCACCCTCACTTTTTCCTTAGTTTCTCAACAANCCCCCCCCCCCCCCCGCATTTTTTTTAAATGATGAAAATGCATTATAAACGAAAAATAAATAAATAGTCAATTAAGTAAATGACCTTATTTGGTCATTTAATTAGTTAAGTGACACAAAAAAATCCAAATTTAGGTAGCATAAGACTTTGGCATGATTAAAGACAAAAATACCCTTCTAAAGGTGGGGACATATTCAGATGTAGGTGGTTAGTAGTTGTGAGGGGGAAACAGAGGAATACATAAGGGTATGTTGGATAATAGGATGCATCTTTGCACTATTGTCAGTGGAGACAGATAAAACGTTTTGTACTACAAAATGTGTTAGTTCGAACAAAGTAATACCAAAAATGGAAATAACCATTGTTAGACAAAAACAAAACAGAAAATAACCGTATACAGAAAATAACACATACGGATTGTACGTATACAATCATGATTATACGTATCAAATATGTGTAGATATTTACCGGCTTTATTGCATCTATATAGTCAAACATAGACGGGTTGTTACGATCATTACTAATTGTAGCTTACTATTGTTAGACTACTACTCCATACGTTGGCCAAGTAATAAGAATGTTTTCTTCATTAAGTCATCAATAGATATCTAACATGTAATATTTTTAGAACGTCTGATTCAATGTTATACGACTAATGTATATTATAGCCGATAATAATTTATTTATGATTGTGTGGGGGTCGAATATCTCCCACCAAGTATCCGAAGGCAAACAATTAACAG
>OVAP01007872.1:0-10381 GCA_900406295.1 Aurinia saxatilis
TTATATATTTATTAAGATAAAAACCGGTAAAATATGAGGTATATCAAGTTCAACAATGGGAATGTGTCTCATTTGTACTCTTTTCCTTGTCAGGTTTTATCTCACAAGGTTTTCTTGGCCTAGTTTTTAACTAAGCAAATGATTCACATCACAATAACTCAAAAACGTGGCCATCCTTCTATCACACAGCCAAGAGAAGAATAAGACCAAAACTTTCCTTATTTGACATTTCTATTTTTATGTTTTATTTTTCTTTATTTTCAGACATTTAGGGTTCCTTCTTTGGTTATTTAAATTGTGTAAACTCTACAGCAGCCACTATCAACGTTTTTTAGAGAAGATAACCTTTGAGTTTTATCCTTTGTTGGTGAGTAACATCAAACGATTTCTTGGTGTATCATATCCTACAGCAAACTCGATCTTTTTTATGTGTAATATTCAAAAAAAGCGTGAGGAACATAAGAAGCCTTCCACATCTTCCGTGAGACCATTCAGTCCACATTTGTTGATCCTTGATACTTCATAGTTTTCTGGTTGGAAAGACTATCCAAAATTCAACCACACCACAAAGTGATTCTAGGGACACAAATATTTTAACCCAAAATCACATTACCTGATCAACAACTTCATATTCTCTCTCATCATCACCATCAATACCTTCTCTATCATTCAACTCATCAAAAAACCTAAGATCCCCTCTTCGGCTACATGGAAGATAAACCTCATTCTCAATATATATATCAACCTCATCTTCTAAACCTCCACACTGACTTATCTCCCCTCATATCCCATTACAAGTGTCAAACACATACATTATTGTCTTCATTTATGCAATTCCCCTTTTGTACCAAAGCAATGCGTCTGGTGTGCTAAAACGCTCATCCCTGATAAACGCCTCGAACTTCTCCCATTTAATCTCACAAACTTCCCAAACCACACTCATACAACCCATCTCTGAGTGGTAATCATAATCTTCGTATGTTTTTTTTTCATGGATCCACTATAGTGAATATTCAATTTCACAATCTCCTTCGACCTGAAATATAAGCACATCAAAATGTATTAGTGAAACCAAGAAAACAAATTTCGGCTTTACTTAAAAGCAATTTCAGACCAGAAATCCTAGAATCCACCTACAAATAAAAACCCTAAAACATTACTCAAATAAGATCCTTAATTTTTGTTATTAAGCCTTCAAAAACCTTCAAAAACCTAATCCCATAACAAATATTACCATGTATCGATCTCATACGAGAAACAAATCACACTTACCCCATATCGTCTCTTCGTCTCTTAATGGGTCGATTTTGGCTACCGATTAAATCATCTCCGTTGTTTTCTCTTTTTCCCCTTTCTCTCGCCAATCAAACTTTGAAGAACCCTAATTTCCCACAAAAATGATTTTTTTTTTTATTATTACATACTTAAACACGTGTTAAGTTAAACCAAAGACGGCTCATGTGCTTAGATGAAAATAACGGTCGAAATGTTCCTTTAATGGAGCCGAGTTTCCCGTTAATGTAAGTGGCAGCACATAAAGGAATCATAGTTAAGAGGGTTTATTGTAACAGTGGTGTTACGTTAGAGGTCTAGAATGTTACTGAAAAACTCTTAGAGGTTTGAACTGTCAGTTATTGTTAGTTTGAAGGTTTTTTATGTGAATTTCCCAATTTAAAATAATATTATCTGTATATTCATTTTTTATATATTTTTAGACAATCCCATCAAGAAAGTCTTGATGGAGGTGCTCTAAGGTGTCATCTTTGTATACAATTGTGAGTAAAAAATCATGTGTCAATTACTCGATAATTCTACGAGTTTCTATTAATATTGATTAAAAAGGATTATCTGTCTTTATATCCTTGGATGTGTGACATGTCATTGAAGCCCGTTTTAATTTCTCTACCATAGATTTTTCAACTGAATCTATTATTTCCATAAATAATTATGTAGTTATTCCTTAAAAAAATGATAAGATATTAACTAAATAATAAATTGATAAGTCAAAATAAAGCATAAATATTTTTATATATCCCTTTTACATCTTTGGTTGGTTATATTTTTGTCAAAAACTAAAATCATCATATCGTTCATATGATAATAAAAGATATATTTAGTATGCTACATGCACTAAAGGAGAAAGCAAAAAAATGTGTATGACTTTTTTTTTAAAGTGTTGATTTTCATCAGATATCTCCGTACACTGGCGCGGGGATCATCTATATCATATACAGAAGTCAGAGTGAGATCAATAATATTCATATTCGATAACTCAATGTACAAAATTCACATATGTGAAACTGTAAAGATTCAAATAAGTGGAGAAATTAAAAAGAATTACATGAGCAAGCAAAACTTATATATATATATAAGTGAATCACATAAGTTGTGATACAAAAGCTTACGAGATAAAAATATAACCCAATTTGTTTAGATTTAAATCAACATTTTTCAATATTGTTTGATAGAAAACGATAAATTAAATATATTAATGTATGGTGCAAAATATTTTGCACATTGGTACATAATAGAAGGTTCTTACCGGCATAAAAATAAAATTAATTAACTAACACGATAGACGCATCACAAATTTTGTTTTTTCCAATCTTACATTATTTTGTAACAAATAAAATTAAAATTAAAATGATACAATAGCACATTTTCCCGCGCATACCTATATATATATTTTTTTTAACGTCCATTTTTTATCTCTAAATAGAAAGTAAAGAATAGTTTAGTTTTGGATTTGCAGCCAAAAGATGACCAAACAAAGTTTTTTGCAAAAAAAAAAAGAAGGGATTTGCAGCCAAACAGTCGTAAAACATGCCAGGATACGCTCTCTCTCTCTCTAACCTTTATTTCTCTCGCTTCTCTCTACATCCCACAGCAAGTTTCAGTTTTATATCTAAATTTCTTTTGGCCGGAGACCGGCGTTAGCCGGCTCCGAGCCCTGTAATATAGCTTTTTCTTTGTTTTAGTTTCTTTTATCTTTGTGCTTAGTCCGAATCATCGGCTTTTACCTCCGACTTACCGGTTTATTCTCCGACCTTGTCGGTTTTGAACTCCGGCTTGATCCGGTTTTGAACTCCGGTTTGATCCGGTTTTGTCTTACCGGCTTATTTTAAAAGTTTTCTCAATAGACTTGGAGAAAACTTCATCCCGTTTTCTCAAGATCTTTCAAGTTGTTCTTCCTTAAAAAAGTGGATCTTTAGAGATTCTTAAAAAAAGAGTTTTCCTTCCGCTTNGAGTTTTCCTTCCGCTTAGAGATTTTAATCTCTTTAACATGCGTTGAGGGTTTGAGTCTGTGATCTGGCTCATATTATCTCTAAGATTATTTCTTTAAGCTTTAGTTGTTTTGATTCAATTGCGGTTGTTGTGAAGTAAGTAGTTTTCTTCAAAGAGCAAATTGATTCAATTCAATTCGATGTGGTTATGAATAGCTTGTTAAAAGATCAATTACGGTGATCAACAGAAGATGTAGTGGTTTCAGCGGTGGTTATAGGTGTAGAAGAAGAGTACGTTGATCGGAGTTGAGATGATGGAACAAACGAAGTTGGTGGAAAGCTCAAGAATCAGATCTGCAAGACTCTTTCTCTAATTACCACGTGCCCTAAGCATTAACATGCGGGCTTCATTTTATTTTTGTATTATGTTAATGTTTATTGGGTTTATCCCTTGTGTAACCCAAAGCTTTGTAAAAACAAAGTTGACAAAAAACAAAAAAAACATGCCAGGATACAGATAATCGTGTAGCCAAACACTGCTTAACTTCCCAAATTGTGGAATCGACGAAACCCCTCTTTCCTCATCTTCCTCGATAGTCCCGCGCGCAGTGCTCAATTCAAAATTGTCTTCGATGAAGGATCACATTCTCATCTCCGATGGAGAGGATCAAGCCACCCCACTCTCGAAACGGCCTCGACTAGATCCCTTCTCTCCCATTCTGATTTCGGATTCCGATCCGACGCCGCATAAGCAACCGCCTGAATCTTCTTCTCCTCCTTTCTTCGTCCCGGAGACGCCTCTCTCCGATGATTTCTCTGTCGTCAAGTGTTCCTTTGGTCCCGGTGCTGTTTCTTCAAATCTCGAAGACAAGTTCTCCGGTAGCTTAACTCTCTCGAAGCTTGTTCCGATTGTGCTATTTTAGGATTATTCCTTAATTTTGGAATCTCAACAGGCAAACGAGTAATATTGCTGGATTCAGAATTTGAAGATAGCCCTCCGCCTCAAACTTGGAACAAGTATCAACCTGGCCTTGCTGATTTTAGGGAGCCACTTTCTAAGGAGAATAGTAGTATAGCTGAGCCAAGCGTTGGTATGCTCTTATGAACTCTCTCCCTGATGAATTTCAAAATGCAAATTATACTATTATCTTTCTCCATTTATAAATGGTGGTTGCTGACTTTTTTCAGATAATAATACTAATTGGATGCATCAAGTCAGTTTTCGCTCTTCGTTGACCAATGATACTATCGAGGTACTGATTTGTGACGAACGGGATTAGGAACTTTTTACTCTGTTTGTTGTGTGATATTGCAATGCTGTCTTTTAGAGGATGTGGCAATTGTCGATTCCCATACTGTGCCATTATTTTGTGTCTTCAGAGTTTAAACACATTGAAACTGCTTGCTTCTGACTCGAATATATCAGGTAGATTCTGACCAAGAAAAAGAAGATATAAGTGTCGACAAAACAGGTCGAGAAAAGCAGATCAGAAATTGTAAAACTACAACTCTTCCCGGTGAACCATTGCTAAAAAAGCAGCTATCAAAGCAAGAAAGAATCCATGCGATGGAGGAAAAGAAGTTAAGAAAAGAGGTAAGTGTTCTTTACTTGCTTTTTCTATTTTATGTTATCTGATCGATAATTAAATGGTTTCCACCATCCAGCAAGAAAAATTACAGAAAGCAGCCTTGAAAGCGGAAGAAGCTGAGCGTAAAAAGTTAGAGAAGGAAAAGCAGAAATGGGAAAAGGGAAAGTTAGCTCTTAAAAACATTGTTGCCGAGGTTGATACTAAAGTCATTGAAGGATCCATTGGAGGTAAGGAATTTCTCTTTTCTTTGTATTATTCTTCATCATATGCTTTAGATGTTTGCTCTTCGACTCCTTTTTTCATATGAATGGTCAGTTTTTTATTTTAAGTATAGACACTGAGTGCCTCTTGTATAATGTTAACGTAGGACTTCTGCTTTCAAGGTTCTCTGAGAAAGGCATTACAGTCCGTGTAGCCCCTAATCCAATTGAGAGATCTGTTTTGTGGACAATGACAATTCCAGAGGATATTGCTCCGGTATGATAAGTCTCAGTAGATTTGGATTTCTTTCAAAAGTGTTTAATGTTAATTAACATCCTTGCATCTAGAGTCTCACAGCAGACATGTATGAAATTAGTTCTTAGAACCTAGAACCTGTAACTAAATCAGCTTCCCAGTCTGGTCGGAATCATTGGTTATTGTGAGGACAAGCATGTTCAACATGTGTTTTATAGGTTCTTTGACGTGTGTATGATACTCTTCTGTGTTGCAGGTTTCATAACTTTATATATTTAGTAAAGGTAGTCAAAGCTATAATTTACTTCTCTGGGTCTTCTTTACAGACTGTTTGAATAACTGTTTATAGTTCAATTTACTCTATTCTGTGTGTTTCAGAGTCAGACATTTGAGCATTGTTTTAACTTATTTTGTTTGACAGTTTTCTTCAAAAGATATCTTGAATTTCCATCATTAAGAATGAGAGCAAAGATTACACCTAATTTGAGTTATAAATCATGAAATGTTTATGATCAAACTATATGAATGGCCCGTATCCTGTATCTTCTTTTACTCTTAATTTGCATTGTCTTCTCTGCTGCAGCTTTTGCCCCAAGGGCCCACAATTCCTTATGTGTTACTTGTGTATGAGGCTGAAGAATTTTGTAACCTTGTTGCTGATGAAAAATTTCTAGAAAACATCTCAAGAGTTCAAAACCGATACCCATTTTATACAGTGTGCTGCCTCACCAATAAGTTAATGTCCTATGTAAAGAAAAGGTGTGTTTGATAAGGTAAATGTGCGTTGTTTTGATATGACCATCATGAAGCTAAAATAAAACTAATCTTATAGGGAAAAAGAAGAGTACAAGAACCCAGGAAAATGGAGACGGCCTCCTATCGATGAGGTATGCTACTATTTAATGAGCATGTGTTGAAGGAAAAATTCTTTATTGTATTTTTGTATGCGTCCTTAAACATGCTTTTGTGGTATTTTGATTGTGAAACAGGTACTTGCAAAGTTAACTACTCATTATGTTAGAGTACATTCAAGACACTGTGTAGACGAGGCTGAGGTTGCTGAACATGTTGTTGGTTTAACAACTAGTCTCGCCTCTTGCCAATTCAGGTACTGGTACTTATGTTGTTTCGATTTTTGTTAACAAAAGATTTTAACTCTATAGCATGCTAGATGATGTTTTCATTGCGTAGCTAATGATGTAATTTATCTGCATTATTTTTTTGTAAACTTATCATGGCTGTATTGTTTGATGCACAGGAAGAGATTAACCATGTTATCGGTAAACGCTAACGGTGCATTAGTCTCCAAAGATTCAGTTGACAAACATTTGATCAAAAAGAGTCCATGGTAAAGTAATGTAAAAAGTATTTCAGGTTTTGTTTTAGTCTCTCTCAATATGTTTAATAATGTTTAATAAGTAGATATTTACTGGTCTGTAGGCTAAAAGCGTTAGTAGCAATACCAAAGGTGCAGCCAAGATATGCTGTAGCAGTGGGGAAGAAATATCCAACCATGAAGTCTCTTCTTAAGGTTTATATGGACCCCAACATATCGGTAAGTAAGAAACGTGGCAGAAGCAACAGATTTGACATCCCCAGTTCTAAAGTGTTCTGAATCAAATTGTGTTTGTAAAAAACATGGAGAACAGGTTCATGAGAAGGAGTTTCTATTGAAAGACTTGAAGGTGGAAGGTTTAGTAGGAGGAGAGATAAGATTAGGTGAGGTTTGTTCGAAGCGGATATACAGAGTTCTCATGTCTCCGAGTGGAGCCATTAAGACTGATGATGTCGAAAATGGTGCTGCTTTCTTCACAACAGAACAACAAAAACAAGTTTAAGCCACACAAAATAATATGCGTTTATTACTCTTTTCCCCGATTATACATGGGATCAGTTCGAGATTCTCAGCCTGCACAAAGTGATGTACTGCAAATCGAAAAGCAAAAAGCAAAAGAAAAAATACAATCTCAACATTACCGTGGTAGGCTAGTAGGACTCTTTTTCCTGTCAGGAGATGTCGAAATTTTGATCGGGATCGTCTTGGTGATTTACTTTACTCAGATCCTTCCTTGGACTTTTGCTGCGGCTAGGGCTAGGGCTAGGGATACGACCACGACCTCGGCTACGGCTTCTGCTTTTGCTTAGGCTTTTCGGTTTGGAGCTCTTAAGTACAGTTAAAGAATGAAATGGGACTTTATTGAATAATAAAAGGAATCATACAACAAGTGAGTTTGCTCTTAGGTTATTATAAATTGGAATGATCATAGGTAACTACCTGGAACATGACACCACTCATCTTTATGGTAATTGGTCTTCAGGCGTAGCCAAAGTTTTTCTGTTAACATTTTCATTCCTTAAAATCCCTCCAAAAAAAGAAAAATATTAGCAGTCGCTTAAAGACTTGTGAACAGATTCACCCAATTCACTTGGATCATGTAAGCATGCACTGTGCAATGGTTTATTAGATCTAAAGGTTTCAGTCAATTTCCGGAGAGACACTTAACCATCCAGACAAGGATCGATTTGATTAAATTGGTCCTTGGTAGATCCAACGATCTCCAAGCAACTCGATGAATATTCGTCCAGACCATCTGATGGCCAAGTGACCCGATCATGTAGACCACCGAATTACTATCTTCTACATAACTTATAACGATTAACGAAGTGGGATTTCTTCCCAAGAAAAATAGACCATTCGATCCTTCGGTAATTCATCGAGTGAATGAACCGAGATCAAGGCAACAAGCTACGGTCTGAACTCACCTCGACAATACAGCTGGTTATGGGCATCGCCGTTTTCTCGATGATTCTTCCCGAACGTTCCTTCAAAGTATTACCAGTGATTGAACCTTCGACCTTCCGAACACTCTATCATTTAACTTCAAAGAATCGTCCCACACACTAAACAACTCTTTCGAACCGAACATAGATTCTTCACGATCTTTCCCTTTTGCTTGCCTTAACTGATCCCTTGCGTGATCAAGTTAAGTTTGCAGCGTTTCTCTCTCTCAATGTGTGCGTGAATGTTTCTGCCCAAGGCATTGAGGTTTATACGGTCACAAAGACCGTTTCATTCGCACCATTTGATCGCATCCTTTCGTTGGCACCTTTTCGGTGTAATTGCCCATAACCACCGAGGCAGTTATAATCACCCAACTACTGTTCAATCCCAGTATCTAACTCAACTGGTGAACACTCAGTCCAGCAAGGTTGAGCTGCTCGACGACTCATCAAGCTGGTTAACTCAGCTGATCACACTCCAATCAGCTACCAATATCCCCTTGAGCTGGTTCCAAGCTAAATCATCGATCGTTCAAGTCATTTGACCAAGTCCCTTGATCATTCACCCATTCCAACTTATCCAAGCATTCAATCCGGCTAAGTTAGACTTGGATTCGTGGTTTATCAAACCTACCTGAATCATCCTTATTCGATGAACGGTTGAACAATCCAACCCTAGGTTGATTCGATCTCATGATTTGATCCTTTCGTGAACACATGGTGTGTCCATGTTTGGGTGAGTATGTTTGTCCACGGTCCATATGCGGCCTAACCTTCCTGCCATCCAATGACCCAAGCATACTCAGCCCCTTATATAGTAATAATGTCATTTTCCAATCTGGCACCACCATACATTGAGATGTCTGAGCAATCATTGAACCATTTATGTTCAGTTTTATAATGTTGTGATCCCATCTTCCTTAGTTTTTCTCAATCATTTCTCATCTTCCTCGGTCATTCTCCTTCCTGACTGAGTATTCCCTCAATTTGATCGATACTTAGTCTTTCCATCGATCACATCACGTCCCGGCGATACAATGCCTCCATTTCAAGACGACTGTAAACTCGCACTTATGTTGCTCGTGGGGTCGGGCTTAAGGTGAAGACTAGGTCGAGCTTAAGGCGTGGTGAGCGAGCTCGGATATAACAGGCTAAATGCAACCTCACGCTTATGGCGAAGACTTGGTCGCGCTAGTAGCTCATCGTCATGACTCTCTGCTCAGGCCTGGGTCGCGGTAAACATGTTGACTTAACTAGTTATCACTTACCTTTTGCTGGAGAGATCTGACCCCACATGTGTTTGAAGGTTTGAGACAGTGGCGACAAACTTTGTGTAAGTTTGTTGTGAGTTGGTAACTCCGTTCCTTATTAGTCTGGATTAAAGGTTTTCTTGTTCATTTATGTAATTGGTATTGGGAAGAACTTATTGACGGCGGTTTTGAGTCTCAAAGTGGATTCCAACGGATCTAGCTTGAGGTCCTTTGGGAAGACACAAAGTGGAGGTTAACGATGGTCAGATTTGGTGGTGGGGGTCGGTTCTCCAGCCTAACCGAGGATGCCATTCCCCCTCTTACACTGTATTTCCCACAACCGCCAGAGATTTCAACGCCAAGATACATCAGAAATCCTAATTGTGGCTTAGCCATTGTAAATAGTTTTTTGTGTTTTGGTTTAATTATAATTGTAAATTGGTTAAGTTTCGGTCTATCTTGTAATCTAGCGGATTTCCGGTTGAACGATTAATCTTTTTTGTTGTTATAAACTATATATTAAGAAGAAGAAAAAATGGGTTTACCTATATTTCCACTTCGCTTGGAAGGACAAGCCACTGGTCAAGGAGGGTTGTTAATGATTCTACACCCCTTTCCGCGTTCACGAATCTCCTCCTTTCTTCCACTCCGTCCCAAAGAGTTCGATTTTCAAATTCTAATTAATACGATTTATTAATAATTAGGCAAAATGGTCAAAAAGATCTTTATTTTTAAAATATATTCAAATAATACCCAAACATTTTTGTAGTTTATTTTAATCCTTTAAAAACAAAAACATCATCAAATAAATCACACAAAAAAGTGTTTATTAAAACTGTGAAATTTATTTGAAGATATTTTTGTTTTTAGAAGATTAAAATAAGCTACAAAAAATTGGGTATTATTTGAACACATTTTTAAAGTGGAGATTTTTCACTAATAATTATGTAGATTTATAAGACATTTCGAGCAGTAGAACCGTAGTGAAAATAGTAAACTCCCGTACCCTTCAAATATGTTTTTTGGCATCTAATCCCTCTTCTTATTATTTCACAAGTAGTTTAAGTGAATTTTGCTTAGG
>OVAP01007874.1:0-10379 GCA_900406295.1 Aurinia saxatilis
TTGTTAACATAATGTATAATAAGATGAATATGTAGACAATAAAATATACGAATTAAAATATAAAGTTAACAGAAAATAACTATATTAATTAATATTTATTAATTTATATATAAATGACTAATTATGAATTTTTTCGTTAATTAATAATTCTATAAATTAAGAATTTTAAATCTACCACATTTTGGCTCTAACTGGTGACCATTATAAGAACAAAAGGAATGATGAAGAATAAGAATGAGAGGAATGAAAATGAACAAAATTAAGGAATGAAAAGGAATTGTAAAAAAAAAATGGTTCCTTTTGTTCCTCCTCGAATTTGATTGGGAATATTTTTGTTCAATAATCCTCTGCAGGAAGGGGAATGAAGAGGAACGAAGAGGAATCACAGGAACCAAAAGTTCCTTACAAATGGTGTAATTTTTAAGGAACGAAAAGGAATTCAGTATTCCTCTTCATTCTTTTCCCTTTTAGTGGTCACCATTTGGAGCCTTAGTGTACCACTTTTCAAAAATATCATTATATAACTATTAACTATTTATAAGGTTTAATGGTTTATGATATAGGATTTAAGGTTTAAAAACCCTAAACTCTAAAATCTTAAACCCAAAAAGTCTTCTCACCACTAATAAATCCTAACCCCTAAAATATAAACCATAAATCCCAACAATTAAACCCTAATAGTTATTAAAAATTAAACCTTAATTTTATAAGGTTAACCCTTAATTCCTAAACCCTAAAAACTATAAGTCAATGTTAAAATCTATAATTTTACTTAACTCTAAGTTCCAAAACCCTAAAGACTAGCAAATTTATAATTTGTAATGAAAAATAGTTTTAGTAAATGATGATAGTTTTGCAAATATAACAAAAATGTTAGTTTTGGAAAGGAGTGTTTCAAAAATAGTATTTTTTAAAAAGTATAGAGGTTTTGTATGCTGATTTGGTATATAAGAATTGGATCCGATTTGATTTCAGATCAACAACCTTGTTATTGGGCCTTTAAAATATATTCTTGTTGGGCAAGAAAAGAGTTGTTCAACATCGTCATCGTTAAACCCTTGAATTGGCTGCTGCTACAACTTCTCCGTC
Organism: Aurinia saxatilis; assembly: GCA_900406295.1. Classification (NCBI taxonomy): domain Eukaryota; kingdom Viridiplantae; phylum Streptophyta; class Magnoliopsida; order Brassicales; family Brassicaceae; genus Aurinia; species Aurinia saxatilis. The sequence continues at coordinate 1,090 of OVAP01007874.1, forward strand.
AACCCTAATTTTGCTTCTTCTCCCTGAATTGGTGATTGTGAAAATGGGGAAAACTACTAGGGGAATGCGAAAGAAGAGGCGTCTGAACGAATATGAGAAGGAAGTGGAAGAAATCAATGGTCTGAACAAGTGGATAGAGTCTCAGAAACCCGATACAGGAACCAATCCACTATCATTCGGCCCTCTTCCCAAGGACGCCAAGGTCGGAATTCTAGAAGACGGCGTTTTCTCGCGTTACGCCGGAGTGAGGAGGTTTGATCAGTTACCTATATCGGACAAGACGAAAAGGGGACTGAAAGAGGCCAAGTACATTGATATGACTGCTGTGCAGAGAGCTGCTATACCTCATGCTTTGTGTGGAAGAGATATTCTCGGTGCCGCCAGAACTGGCTCTGGCAAAACTTTGGCTTTTGTTATTCCCATCCTCGAGAAGCTACACAGGGAGAGATGGAGTCCTGAAGCTGGAGTCGGATGTATTATTATATCCCCTTCAAGGGAATTGGCTGCTCAAACTTTCACTGTGTTGAATAAAGTAGGAAAGTTTCATAAGTTCAGTGCTGGACTCTTAATTGGTGGTCGTGACGGACTCGACGTTGAAAAAGAACAAGTTAATGACATGAATATTTTGGTTTGTGCTCCTGGTAGGCTACTTCAGCACATGGATGAAACCCCCAACTTTGAATGTTCCAATCTCAAGGTATTCATAGCTCCTGATTGTTTAGAATGCTTTTCATGTTCAATATAAGGTTATTGTAGAGTTATGTTTTCTGTCTGCGGCTTAATTTCTCTGAGATGATAATTTTCTTTTTGCTGAAGATTCTGATCTTAGATGAAGCCGATCGGGTTCTTGATTCCACTTTCAAGGGACAGTTGGATCCCATAATATCACAGTTGCCTAAGGGCAGACAAACTTTGCTTTTCTCTGCAACACAAACAAAAAAGGTCAAAGATCTAGCAAGACTCAGTTTGAGACATCCTGAGTACATCAGCGTGCATGAAGAGTCAGTTACAGCTACTCCAACTAGATTACGACAGACTGTGGTGATTGTCCCAGTTGAACAGAAATTAGACATGTTATGGAGCTTCATCAAAGCCCATCTTAATTCCAGGATTCTTGTTTTTCTCTCCACCAAGAAACAGGTTAGATATAATATTACCTATCTTCGTCTGTGAATAATAAACTTGAGCAAAGGTTGGTCAAGTATATTCTGCTACATTTTTCCTATCTTGAGATCACTATTTTGGCAGGTTAAATTTGTTCATGAAGCGTTCAACAAGCTCCGGCCTGGAATACCTTTGAGGAGCCTTCATGGAAAAATGAGCCAGGAGAAAAGGATGGGAGTGTACTCTCAGTTCGTTGAGAGACAATCAGTTCTTTTCTGTACTGATGTTCTAGCTAGAGGTCTTGATTTTAATAAGGCTGTGGACTATGTTGTTCAGGTATTAATGCTGTTTCAGAATTACAAAACTATATGATATTTTTGGGGCTGAAGTTTGATGTTCTCATATAGGTGGATTGTCCTGAAGATGTACCCTCCTATATTCACCGAGTTGGCCGTACAGCTCGTTTCGAGTCTTCAGGAAAGTCGCTCCTCTTTCTGACACCTTCAGAACAAAAAATGATTGAGAGGTTACAAGAGGCTAGAGTACCTGTGATCAAGGTAGATCGTTGTCTTTTGAATTTTCTTTGAGCATTTACAGAAAACATAGCTCTTTCTATTTGGTTAAAAAGGATTTTTTTTGTTCTTGCAGGAAAAAAAGCAAAATCCCCAGGAGGTTTCCAGACTTTTGGCTGCTTTGTTAGTCCAGTATCCAGATCTTCAAGCTGTTGCTCAGAGAGCCTTCATCACATACCTGAGGTCTATCCACAAAAGAAAAGATAAAGAGATTTTTGATGTGACAAAGCTATCGATTGATAATTTTTCTGCTTCACTTGGTCTACCAATGACTCCTAAAATCCGTTTCACAAATCTGCAAACAAAGAAAAAAGGAGTCTTTGCGAGGTCTATAGCTCTGGAACCTGAGAATGATCAGGACACTGAAGCACCTTTGGTTGTGAAAAAAGATCTTCTTGGTGAAGATTTAGAGGAAGAGAATTTCTCTCTCAAACCATTTGAAGAAGGCAAGGAAGGAGAAAAAAAATCAACCAAGGTTGGAGAAGTTCCCATGTATGGCTCCGACATTCCTTTAACTACTTTATTATTCGTTTCATTCCAATATTTCACGCTGTTAACATTGGATAAGTTCTTTTGAATTTCAGGCCAGGAACTCGAGTTTCGAACAAGAAGAAACTGAAGATCAATCTGCACAGACCAAGTGGGTCCAAAACTGTGTATGATGAGGAGGGCAATCCAATGGCTCCCTTAGCAAGAGTAGCTGCCACAGCAGAGACTGAAGTAGCTTTTGATGAAGGTAAAGGAACATGAACATAAACTAGTAGTGAATCAGATTTACCATGGTAAATAATGATAAATGGTTTAATGATTCTTGCAGAGATAAAGAATGATAATTATAAGAAAATGAGAGAGCAACTGAGGAAATCCGACCCTGAGGACAAGAAAGTAGACAGGGAAAAGAGAAGGGAAAAGAAAATGAAACAGAAGATTAAGAGGAAGAAAGGAGCCATGGATGAGGAAGAAGATGATGAAGAAGAAGAAATAGGAAGAACGCCCAAAAGAGCAAAAAAGATCTACTTTGACAATGATGATAATGGTGATGGGGATGAAGAAAAGGAGGGAGGAAAAATCAACACAGATGCTGTCTCCATAGCTGAGCTCGAAGCTATGGCTCTCAAGTTGATAACGCAGTCATGAACATTTTTTTTTTGGTCGGGCTTTTATCTGCAAGTCCGCAGTCATGAACATCTTACACCGAGGATAGTTATGTATATTAAGTCGGTATGTTAAATCCAAACTCACAAACAAACAACATTCCATCTAAATTAGATTGAGCATCCAGATTGAATAACAAGATTAAGAAACGAACACTATATGGATGCTCCAGGGCCATAGATGAACCAAAAAAGCTTGTCAGACTCTGTACATATCTCCACTGTGAAAACTCTCGGTCAGTTTCCTTTGTGCCTCCGACAGAAACCTCACGCCAACGCGATTCAACGCTTGATATATATATCATCTACCAAATACTTTGTTTATGGTATGTTCACTGTCAAATAAACCCAGAGAAAAGAAACAAGTTAAAACCATGGCCAAAAGAAGATAATGTTGCGGTTCAGGACAACATACCAATTGTTTTATTGAGCAACCATAGAAGAAGAGCAAGTTCAATTCCAAATATCGTATGCAACCATGATCTGTCCACAAGAAATCCATACACTGTGATCCCAGCTTTGTTGTTCTCTAGATAGGTTACTGCAAAAACAACAAGAAGCATCCAATAAACATTCCGTAATTTTGTTGAATTGTTTATATCTATTGATATATTCTTACCTAGAGCTTGACGTTTTTGGTAGGAAATTGTATTGGCGTAAATCGGGTGTATCTTTGTATTATCAAGATCATCATCTCCTTCTCCTTCCTCATCATCAGATGTATCAAAGGTATTCCCACACGGGGAAATTTGGGACTCGATCATCGAAGCTGTAGGAGTTTCGCCATCAAGATTCTCAAACGAGTCTACAGTGGCGCAAACATTCCATTTAGCTGCGAGGCTGGTTACAGATTGAGCTTTGTGAGTTATCTTCGTCGCACTTCTCAAACATAAGAATACTCCAGTAACCAAACTCAACGAACATAACTGTAAGAAAAAAGACACAAAAACATCACATAAGACTTTGATTAGACCAAACCAAACCAGACAAGAAACTGCAGGGTACTCGCCGCAAGCTCTCCAACTTCGTAGATATTAACTGCAACACTAGCTCTCGTAGTGGTAAGCAAAGCCATGAACTGAGTAGCAGTAACAAGAATCAAAGACATAAGAATGAATCTCCTGAATCGATGACTAACAATCCTCAAATTACGACGAATCTTCTGATGCTCACAGAGAGCTGAGCCAACATCAGTGATCTCAGAAGCGAAACATCTTGCGAAATCTTCGAGACGAAGAGTCTGAAGATGACACGTGCTTTGGTAGAGAATGCAGACAATGATGAAGACGGAGTTACGGTAAAGCCAAGAAGAGAGCTGGAGAGTACAAGCAACGACATGGCTTAGAACTGGATTGATGATGTAAGGAATCTCGTTAACGCCAGAGATGTACCACCAGATTCTGTAGATTGCTTCGAGAGAGAGTGATGGGAGGACGAAGATCAAGAGGCGTTTCATTGATCTCTGCATCAAACAGAGGAAGCAAACACATTAGTTAAATAAAACAAAATTAGAGTAGAAAATAACATCCGACCTTAGCTCAGTTGGTAGAGCGGAAGACTGTAGTCTGTGACAGCAAATCTTTAGGTCGCTGGTTCGATTCCGGCAGGTCGGATTTTTTTTTTTTAACCAAATTTTTAGAAAATGAAGCGCCAATATTTTTTTTTATAAAAAAAATGTCGGCCAGAAATAAAGATTTTTAAGGGGGACAAAAATAGATTCTAATTAAACTGTTCAATTGTTGACAAAATAATAATAATTAAACTGTTCAATTAACTTTTACTTTTATTTATTTTTTATATAAAAAATCGAAAAATAGTTTATACTACTAAAAAATTTGTTTGTTTTACGTCTTTTGATTAGTTCCGATCATTTAATAATAATAAAAAAGTTCGATCATTTTTTAAACTTTTATAAAACTAATTAGTTTCAATAATTTCAGGGCTTATATGATTATATCACAAAGTTAATGTTTATTAAAGAAGGTTGAATACTTTTCAAAAAAATAAAAAATAAATAAAGAAGGTTAAAAATATTGAAACCGAAACAGAAATTTGGGGTTTTTGTCAACTTTTGAAAATGCTTAAACAAATATTCCTTAACTAAAAATTTTAATTAGTAAATGATTAGTGTTGCGTTTACTATTTATTTCCTTGATTATAGAAAGAGACTAGAAATTAAAAAAACTATAGAATATGTCAGTTTCTCGTCTCCGATCCGTCACATCGTACAAATAGTTGGTAAAGGTTTTTGTGGAATATTTAGGTTTTTACGTCTTCTCTAATCTCAAAATTAAGGACTACAAATCCGAAATGAATACCTGAATTTCAGCTTCGTATCCGATCTTAACCTTATCGCTCGCATCCCAAAGCTTATCAAGAAACAAGAACCGTCGCATCCCATACTTCCTCGACCAAATCGAGAGACTCACAAACGAAACTCCGGCGAAAATCGAAAGCGAAAGCTGTACCACGGCGTCGTACGGACGACGGTGGTGGAAATCGCAGTCGGAGCAAACCAGTAAAAAGTGAGAGATCATCGGAACGATTACGACGAGGAGGAAGAAAACTGACCACGAAAGGAGAGCTGTTCCTCGGTTCGATTGGTCGAACCAGAGGACGACGCTCATGAACGTGAACCGCGACGATGGAAACTCCGTTTTGTTGATTAGATGTTCTCGAGATCCTTGCTCCGATGATGCGTTCGCCATCAGAAGGCTAGTTTCGGAAATTTTGGGTGAGAGGGGAAAAATAAAGTGGTGTTGATTTTCTGGATTTGTAAGCTAAACCTGTAATCTGTTTCCCTTATATATATACTGAGGTTTGTATAATTAAAAACATACACGTGTTGACCCTAGCACTTAAATTTTTTGTGTTGTAGTTTATTACTTTTCAGATATTATGTGGTTTTGAGTTTTGGATGATAATTGGAAAGGGTGAAATTTCACTTCTGCTTAATATCTATAATCTAAAATGATTAAAAAAGGTGTAGTGGAGTGTCATGATCAAAATAGTTTATAATTTATTATCAAATGGGGTTTATTTGGGTGTTTACTATTTAGGAATTTTGACTATGTAGTCTAAACTTGTGATTGTGATTAGTTTCCAGCTGAATTGGTAAAAAAAAAAAAAAGTATAACAAAGTAACAGAAAAGACAGATGATAAACTAGTTGCAATACTTTTAATGTTTTTTAAAAAAACATGACGGTAGTTGCTAAAAAAAAAAAAAAAAAAAACATGACGGTTTTTTGCTAAAAAAAAAGAGTTGAACTTGTTTAACTATCTAGCTAAAAACAAATTAGTCATGTACTATGTCGGCTAAGTCTAACACAAAAGTTTAAAATGTTTATACCCCCATAAGCTACTACTCCTATGAATATGTTATTATCTTTGCATTTCAAGCTTTTTTCACATTCGTAAATATTTTTTATAAAAATTACAAACATCATATGATCATGCAGTAGTTCACGGGATTAAATATCAGCATTCAGCAACCATACAGGTGTTACAAATGTTAGTTATTTTTTCACGGGGTACAAAGTAGAAAATCAATCATCTGAATTCCGAATTTACTTCAAACAATATGACGTCTCGTTATTTGGGCTTTGGCCCATATTCTAGGCCCATAACTCAAACTGGGTCGAATCATTTTGACTTATCGGATCCCTCTTTTGGTAGGAAATATCTCCGGTCGACGTCGACGTCGATGGGCATGGGGCATTTTCTCTCACGAACCGACTATAATTTTCTCCATTTCTATCAAAATTCTCCTTTCCTCTGATTTGTGAGTTTGTATTGAGTTCCTGACGGAGATGGCGTCGACGGTGGCGATTTCAGGCGTCTCCTCACGGCCTTTGGTTGCTCTTCAACGCTCTAGAGCCTCCCTTTCGTACAGTTCCTCTCATCGATTGTTTCGTCATACTTCTCTCTCTTCTCATCGCCTTATCTTCAGGTATGCCCACCTAACTCGATTAGAGCCTGGATGATAAAATTATAAACAGTTTATTAGAATATTCTATTTGATGTGGTGTGGTCACTGGTCACGCCTGATTTTGAAATTTTTTTTTTTACCCTTTATAGTTTTTACTTACTGCTGTCATTGGAACTTGTAGGAACAATCATGGAGTTCAAGCAACGATTTTGCAAGATGATGAAGAGAAAGTGGTTGTGGAGGAATCGTTTAAATCCGAAACTTTTCCTACTAAAGTACCACTTGAGGAGCCAAATATGAGTTCTTCAACTAGTCCTCCTGAGGCATGGGTCGTCAAGCTTGAGCAAAATATTAATGTCTTCCTTACAGTAAGGTTCTTATGACCCTTTTTAATCTATAACTCTGTCTCGTACTACAAAATTGTGGCTGAGAGTTATTTTATGTCTTCTGATTGTTTGTCTTGTTTTCGTTTCCCTCTCAGGATTCAGTGATAAAGATACTTGATACATTGTATAGTGATCGAGACTATGCAAGGTTCTTTGTTCTCGAAACAATTGCTAGAGTGCCTTACTTTGGTAAGTTCATCTGTTTGTAGTTTCAGTTCCTTATACTTCTTACCATAGGATAAAGAATTAGTAATTTGGTCTGTATTCTTCATAAGACACTGATGGTGTTCACAGAAAAATATATGCCCTTGTTTTTTATGAAGCTTAATTAGATCTCCAACCACAAAGGTCTTTTAATCATAATCTTCTTTCGCAAACATAGGATTTGTGGAGAATCAACTGTCCTTCTTTTCACGTTTATGTTCTGGATGCCAAATGGAAATCATGAACATAACCTTAGTTACTGTGTGCTTTTTGTAGCCTTTATGTCTGTGTTACACATGTATGAGACCTTTGGTTGGTGGAGGAGAGCAGACTATATAAAAGTACATTTTGCTGAGAGCTGGAATGAGATGCACCACTTGCTCATAATGGAAGTAAGAACCATTTTTTCCTTTCTCTAAGAGTTCCGTGCTCTTAACTCACAACATTGGTATAGGTTAAACTCAGAATTCTGGTTGCAGGAATTGGGTGGAAATTCATGGTGGGTTGATCGTTTTCTTGCCAAGAACATTGCAACCTTTTATTACTTCATGACAGTGTTCTTGTATATTATAAGCCCGAGGATGGCATGTAAGTTTCCTTTTCACCAAAACTATATTCCTGCCGTGATTGTCTGAAAAGTAGCGGAATTCATTCGAGGCAACAAGAAAAACTGGCTTGTGCTCATGAATTCTTGTGAACGATGCAGACCACTTTTCGGAATGTGTGGAGAGTCATGCATTTGAAACTTATGATAAATTTCTCAAAGCTAGTGGAGGTTGGTTTAACACTTTCAATAGTAACTTAATTCATCTTTCTTCGACATTTCAGTTCCATTTGCATTAATATTGTAGTTGTTTAAGGATTTAGTCAGTTGAATATCACTCAAAATTCCTTAATTGTTTTTATCATCCTCTGAATTGTTTTGCTTATAATTTTTTCATAAACAGAGGAGTTGAAGAAGTCGCCTGCACCAGATATCGCAGTAAAATACTATACCGGAAGCGACTTATACTTATTTGGTAAGTTATTCCATCCTCTGGTAATCATTACTCTCCACCTTTTTTTCTTAATACTACAATCCTCTCAAATTGGCCCTGTTTTGTCTGTAGATGAATTCCAAACATCCAGAGCTCCCAATACTCGAAGGCCAGTAATAGGTAGCAATTAACTTCCTATCCTTCAAGATCTCTCGATCTCTGTATCTGTCAAATTGCTAAAAAGTTTTAGGATTATGTGTATGAATGTGAGTCTGCATTTTACAGAGGACTGAGGTTTGGTGTGGTTGTGTTTGGCAGAGAATTTATATGATGTGTTCGTGAACATAAGGGACGATGAAGCAGAGCATTGCAAGACGATGAGAGCTTGTCAGACTCTAGGCAGTCTCCGGTCTCCACACTCCATCTTAGAAGATGACAACGAAGATGGTGATGAAGAATCAGGATGTGTAGTTCCTGAAGCAGCTCATTGCGAAGGTATTGTAGACTGCATCAAAAAATCAATTACGAGTTAAAAATTAATTTATAGAAAGACAAAAGATTAATTGGGGAATGGAATAGAATCAATAGATACATATGATCCGATATACTTAGAAAAAAAGGAAAACGTCAAATGCACATTGTTATGTTCTGTGGGAGAGAATCAAATGCCATATGATGTAGAATTTACTTTAATGAACTACATAATGAGACCTTTCTTTTTATAATGAAAATTACCCATAATGGTTTTGTTTTACAGGTTTTGAATTGATTGATAATCCAAAAGTTTAGCTACATATGTAACGAACTATGTTCTACTTGAAAGAAAGGCTAAAAGGATAAAGCTAGCTATGTTATCATTACTTTTGTAAAACAACAAATTATGGTCATAAAAGCCAATAGTTTGAGTGTAATGTATTACAATTGTGAACAAAGAGAAATTGTAAAACGAGTTTCTATTTCCTCA
>OVAP01007875.1:0-10379 GCA_900406295.1 Aurinia saxatilis
CTTTTGGTCGCAAATTGTAGTCACAATTTGCCTGTTTTCTTGTAGTGTCATGCTCACCATCTCTCTACTTGTTCTAAAAATGGAGTCACATTTGTCCCTTCATATTGAGGGAGTGTAAAGAAGATATTCATTAATATAGAATGGGTTCAGATGTAAATTTATATATATATATATATATATATATATATATAGTACATGTTCATTCTAATGAGATCAATGCACTCTTAAAACATACCGCACTCATGATTATGATTTTTAAATTTTTCATAACGCTTCCAAAAATAAAATTGCTAATTGTTAATCATAAGTTTATTAAACAGGAGAGAACATAAAATAGGGCGACAGAAATAAATGCAAGTATTTTATGTGAAACCGTATTTTATTTTAAACTATCATGGTGTTTTAAAAACAACTCTGTCTAGACTTTGCTCTTCCCTCTCTCTAAAACATAAATTTAAGAAATTTGCACCGCCTTGTGAGGGCCCGCGGCCAGCGGCCTTTGCCGTTTGGTCTCTGGTCCTTCTCTCTTCTTTGTTTTCCTGTTTTACTTGTTTTCGGTTTGAGGCATCTTCAATAAGGCTGGGTAGATTGAGATCGGATCTGAGATGTTTGGCGGTGGGTCTGAGATGTTTTTGATCGGATCGATCTTTGATTAATTTCGTGATAGATTGATTTTTTTCTCTTATCCTATGCCTCTCTCTTTTTCTTTTGATTGCTTTAGTCTTCTTTAGATCTGGCGATCTTCAGATCTTATCTTCCCTTCCTTTTGGTTGGCCTCTGTTTAGGCTTGGACCCTTCATCGGATTGCATGTGGGTTTTGTTTGCTCCCATCGACTCAATATGATCGGGATTAGAAGCTAGTGATTCCGGCTTCCTTCAAGCTTGCGTTAGGATCCGCGGTTGGCCTTTTTCTTCTCCGGGTCATGCGATTTCTTCACTTCAATAAAGGTTCTTCGTTGGCTTCCATCTTGAGTGGCTCCACCTTATTCGGCAGAGCAATAAAAAGAGGATTGAGAAGTTTTGATAGAACTGAAGATCTGCTAGTTATTCGAAGCGGCTTGCCCCTCCTGGTTTTGTCAATATGCTTGATGGTTTATGCTGATCATCCTTCGGTTCCCCCGTTGGACAAGAGATGGTGGTCTCGCCATCTATAATGCCTAGGATATCTAATTTCTTATTCCTTATTGTCTTGAGTTTTGTTAACATCTTTATTTTCATGTTTTTTCATATGTATAGGGTCTTCATAGTTGTCTCTGTTTTGGACTTTGGGGCCATTTCTGTGCGCCGCCCGCGTTTGATGTGTTTGTATGGTTTGTAAAACTTTGGATTGACTTCGTAGATAGACCTGTACTATGGTTACTCAATCTGTTTCAACATGAACTTTTTGTCTCCTCATTTTATGTCATGAACTTTTTGATTCTATAATTTTAATATATTCTTCGTATATGATCAAATAAAATTAAACCGGTCCTAAAACGAATAATTAGCGATTTAAAATCACGTTTAGTAAATAATTAAACATTATAAAAAAATTAAATGTAATTAAAAGATAAATTACAGAATTGGTAAACCACAATTAAATTTTACTAACCCAGAATTGTTAAACCAAACCTAAACCGGTCTAACCCATAATATGTCTATTACTCCTCGACATAACCAAAAAAATGATTTGAGGGAAAAGAGAAATCAGGTCACGAGACTGAGAGAGAGAGTGACGAGACTGAACACCAATTCAATTGAGAGAGACTGAGAGAGATTGAAATGGATACATTCACAAAATATACACAACCCATTTTCCATTCTCTCGTATATCTCCTCACATGAGTACTTAGGAGGATGGAGCTGGTGTGTGCTTGATTTCATGATTCCGAGTCCGGAGAAGAACCCTTCTGATACCAATGTAACGAAAAAGATGAATGGGGATAAATCCGAACCAGAAACTCACTGAGAGTCCGGGAACGGTAAATCAAAGCCTAGAAGGTGAAGTATCACCTCGAAGAACTAGGATTCATTGTTATGGAAGATGATAATGATCGATAGAAAGAAGAAGAGATCGAGTATGTAAACCAAAATTGGAAAATATCTAAAGCTGATGAACCATAATTCTTGTTACACTGACAAACCCAGATTTCTGTTTCCCCCCTAAATCTTCTTTTAATTCATTTCGACGAGTAAGAGAAGAAATGGTTCACGGTTTAGGCTGGTTTAGGAATTGTTTAACAATTATGGGTTAGGGGAAATTGTGGTTTACCAATTCTGTAATTCATTTTTAATTACATTTAATTGTTTTTATAATGCTTAATTATTTACTAAACGTGATTTTAGATGAGGCTTAACCACATATACCCATTTTTTATCTCATTAATCACATATACCCACTTTCTTTTCTTTTAGTTATGTTCTTGTAAGAAGTCTAAAATACCCCTATTTAAATATTAACTATTTATGAGGTTTTAAGGTTTAGGATCTAGGGTTTAAGGTTTAAAAACCCTAAACCTTAAACCCTAAAAAGTCTTCCCACCCCTAATAAACCCTAATCTCCTAAAATATAAACCATAAATCCTAACAATTAAACCCTAATAGTTATTAAAAATTAAACCCTAAGTTTACAAGGGTTTAACCCCAAAATCCTAAACTCTAAGTAAATCATAAACTCTATAATTTTACTAAACCCTAAATCCTAAAATCTTAAACCCTAACAAATATATCATTTATAATGGAAAATAACTTTGGTAAATGAAGGGTGTAATGGTATTAAAATAAAAAAGGGTGGATATATGTGATTAAAAAAGAGGTGTGGTTATATATGGTTAATGAGTATGTAAAGTTGGGTATATTTATCATTTTCTCATTTTAGATAGCTAATTATTCGTTTTAGGACCGGTTTAATTTTATTTGATAATATATGAATAATACATAAAGTTTGTGTATTAAAATTATAGAATCAAAAAGTTCATGATGTAAAATGAAGATACGGAAAGTTCATGGTGAAACAGATTGAGTGCCCATAGTACAGGTCTATCTACGAAGTTAATCCTAAAACTTTAGATGAAAAAAAAAAAGAAAAACCTTATTTTATTTATCCAATCAAAGGATCGTTGTCAAAAAAATTGGAAGGTCGAAGAGTAAATCCAGCATGAAGCGTGGGCATTACTGGAAAATCTTCTTGGTATGGAATGTGATGAAAGCCCACATTGTACCACATCACTATGTCTTTGTTCTCTATCTCTCTGTTCCTGTTCCCAAAAGACAACCATATTTTTATTCCCTATTCATAAAAAAAGTAGAGAGGTATTTGAATTACCTGCTACTCCATACTGCTAAGCCGTCATCTCCACGGCTCCTATCACTGTAAAACCCACCGGCCCATCTCTCTGACCGGTTATAGGCAGTTACCCAAAGCGGATACTTGGTGTAAGCTGCTCTTATTTCCGGGTAATCATCGTCGGTCAGAAGCGAAGTGACTGGTAAGTGTTCCGGTATCAACCGGTAACCAACTATATTCCCTATTTTCGTCTTTTTCTGTGGGTTAACAATTAACAGCTCAACCGGCTCCGAGCCAAGCCGAACTCTACCGTCAGCTTCCGTTTTCGCCGTCTCCTTAACGACCGTCCAGTAACTCCTCCTCGGAGAATCAACTTTCACCGTTTTGAGTTTGGCTTTCACCAAGGAATTGCCGTTACCATCAACGTCAAGATCCAAGTAGTACGTTAGGTAATGGTCGTGGTTAACGGCGACCGTGTTCTTCGCTACTAAGGTCCCGAAAACGTCCTCCGTTATCTGCTCGGTCGAAGTGTACGACGTCGCTTTTACTTCCAATACTCCAGTCAAACCCACCTACAAATAGAATCAACCAATATTAACACATAATGAATACTAGTACAATGCTAACTGATAATTAAATACATTCAAGTACACGTTACCCCAACTCTGATGGCTCCATCTTTTTTAAATTCCCAATCCACGATGTAATCATAGTTTCCGAGTGTGGCCACCATTCTAACCACTAAACTTATATCAGCATCACCACTAGTTATCTGCCAATACAGGTAATAAAACAAATCAATTTTTAATTGTTATATACTATAAAATAAAATAAATGATCTGGATTTAGAAGTTTACCACTTGTCGTGGAACATTAATCTCGGTGTGTCTAAAAGAAGCGGCGTAACCATATTTCTCAAACACACACATCACATTACTCATCCTCTGAGCTGTCCCGTCTGGTCCCGCCACTTGTCCATCCAGAAACGCAGCGTTTTGAGGGCAGTCGATGAGCGGCTGGAGGTTCACGGCGGATCTCCCGAAACCGAACTCTCCGATGTCCATGAACGTACGGAAGTACCACTCGTAAGTGGGGTCCATGTACGGTACAAAAGTCTCCGACACGTGTCCTCTGTACATCACTCTTCTAAACCTTTTTTTGGTTCTCGGATCAAGAACCGAAGCCGTCGATATTATTATACCGGCTCTCGCGTTAAATCCCACGTGGAATTTCCAGTTAGCCCATTTTATGATTTTATTACCAAGAATCTTGAAGCTTGTGCTGTCGGAGGAGACGTTACAAGAGAATGGGAAAGGTTTGTGTTTTGTTCGAAAGTCGTTACCTTCTGAGTCAGGGAGAGGCTTTCGGAATCTGTCCGAGTAGTGGACGACTTTCATCGAGTCAATGTCTATAGTTATTGTGATTCCTTCGATGGGTCTTGTGAAAACGTTGACCGATCCGTCTCTGTAAAAACAAGAAGCTTTGACTTCACGTCTCGTGATGGTTTCTCCGTACCAACCAACTGTGAAAGGGATACAAGAAACCTCCGAGATGTTTAAGGATCGATCAAGAATCGATTTCTTGAAAGAAGGGTAACTTAGAGGAAGCTTGCTTGCTTTGAAAAGCTCTATGAATGTGAATGGAGGGAAGCCATGGCCCGTGTAGATACGCAATGATGCGATTCTGCTAGTGGTTAGGTCGATGATGAGCTCGTGGGTTTGACCACCGGCTCGAACCACCACGAGGGAGCGACGACGTGGTGGTTTCTTGGATGATTTGGAGGATAGCCATTGGAGGACTTGGCTCTTGTTGGGTTCTTCGAGATCGAGGTAGTGAAATGTGAGATCTTGGAGATTGCCTAAATGAGATTTCTTGACGATGAAGCTTGTTTTGTTGATTTCTTGGGGAGTTAAGGGATCCAGTGGGTGAAAACGGAGGCTAAGAGTGAAAGCACACTGTAGGAGAAAAATTAGAGTAAGTGTTGGTGCCTCCATTTATGGTCAAAGACTTGATAGAGTTGTTATGGAAGAAGACAACAACAATGTGATATATATGGCTCTTTAGTAGCTAAACATATTGTCCGACTTAGAAGTTGAATGAGATTCATGAGAAACGTAGAGGTGGAATCTAATTATTACGTGACATGTAATATAACTCTTCCTTCTCCTTTAAGGGACCAAATTTATTATGGATACGAATTGGATTGGATGTATATTAATATAAATATCAGTCATATGTAACTTGAAGTATAAACCAAGGATTATGCAATATGACTACTAATCTACTTGTCCACATGATAATGATCGCCATCTCAGGTCCTGCGGATGAATTTCGTTTTACATTAACTATATTCTTAAACGCACAAATCGGAACACTGCCTTTTGGCAGCCCTCATGATCAGTTAAGAAGATCAAGATCACGTTTGGGAATATCAAGGATTGTAGTGGATTGGTGATAGTGAAGCAAAGTTCTGGCCAATTATCTTGTGGTTGAATCTGTTGATACAAACTTATCAGTAATTTTTTGAATGGATTGATAAATGAATATTGGATAAGTTTTCTAGAACTCATTTTCAAAATAATCTAAGAGTTGCTGGTAATAGAACTGAGGTCTGCCTTTTACGCAGTATATTGTATGATCGTATATAAATTGAAATCCAGATTTTAGTATTCTTACCACACCTTAAAGATTTGACCGGACTTGCTTAACTGAAATAGTGGACATCACTTTCTTTGAATGTTCGTAGATTGATTATGAGAATGGTTAAATGGTTTTATATTGATATGTCCTTCATTTTCACGTTCTGGTGTTCATGGTAATGTCCACCTGGTTGTTTTGAGCACAAAGGAACATTTGATGTTTTCACCAAATCATGCGACAAGTAACAGTGTCTTTTTAGATAATTTGACAACTGGAAAGCATTTTCTCCATCTTGTTTTTAAGTCTCGCAGCGACTATAAGACTAGACCATCTCCATTGGTCATCCTTTAATAAATGTCTCAACTATAAATTAATACTAAATTTAATACTAAATTAATCTAAGCATTTTACTAATTTTTTTGTCAAATTTTCTACCTCCATTGGTGAACCTTAATGTAAGTGTCTTAAGAAGAACAGAAAAAAAATATTTAAGGAGTTGGCCAATGATGTGGTGGGTGACACGTATATCGGGAGTGCGGCTGCTACTGCTACCACTATATATGTGCCTCTCAGAACTGGCTATTGGTCTGTCTTTTGTTGAACTTGCTCATCTTCCCATGTCTTACAAAGATTGTATTTGTATAGCTAGTGAAATTGACTGCTTCCGACACTTGAAGCTATGATCACATATGCATAATGTTTTGTCTACTCTTTGAACAGCCTTTTTTGGTTTGATGTATACTCATGTTGTGTGTAAGTTTCTCAATAGCATGAAGCTTGGCTTCTCCGTAAATTTATCAGTTTCATAGATATTTGTGCGTTGTATAGGTGTGTGTGTTCTATTCTGTTTATCTACAAGTCATTTTTGTATCTCACGCAGCACGCTCATAGGTAAATCCTTGATGTTCAAAAGAAATCTAAGTGATAAGTTTATTATGATGGAACAGCAACAAAACTTGTTTCCTGAGATTCAGCTGAACATAAATATTTAGACTATAGATAAATCAGCAACTAGTAGTAACTAGCAATAATATAATATAAGGTCTACCAATTGTGGTCCAGAATAAGCTCCTTAAATAAGAGTATCTTATTTCGTTTTGGCATCACAACGATGAGGAGCAGGGTTGGTTTGTAATCTTGGGAAGCCATTCCTTGTAGTATTCTTGGCAATCCACATCAACCTGAGACAGAGCTCCAAGCGGTGTCACCGTAATCTGCATTTCAAAAGAGCGTTTGTTCCTTTATTAGTGAGTTAACCATTGAGTTTGGATAACACGTACAAACAAGTTTGTGATGCTTACATATCCCTCTCGTAAAAAGTGAAGATCAGTCCCTTCTTCAAGTATCATTGTCCTCACCTATCAACCCAAAAAGAACCAAGGGACTTTATATGTCATAATCAGAAATAAATGAAGTAAGATGAGCACAATAGTGAGAAATAAGTAATGATACCTCTCTCTTGAATAAACGGCTATCTTTTGAATGAGCGGATTGGTCGTTGTCTGAGACGACTCCTGAATCTGTTTCCATTTGCATTGTTGACAACATCTTTGCTCCTTGTGCTTCGTCCTCCACTTGTCTCCATCCCATTCTACCCATGCTTTTACCTTGTGTAGTGAGTTTGTATCCCTTCATTAGAAAAGACGAAGAAGAAGTAAGAACGCTAACAGGGACAGTTTGATAGTAAGAGAATGTAGATGGAAACTGCCATTAGCCTTACCTTATGGTTAGCTATATCAGTAGGCAAATCGATATTGAGAAAGCATTTTGTAGGGTGAGTTTTGTTGTTGATGGCAGTGAGTATGCCGCTGATAATAGGCAAGCAGGCTTGGGCAGCAAGGACAAAATCATTGACATTGATATCTCCACGTTTCCTAGAGAGCATTAAGAACAATTAGATGGTATTAACACCACATTATGAAGGCTAGAGAAAAAAACCTGGGATCGTGACATGCATGTTAAGAAAGGTTGTAAAGTAGGAAGCAGAAAATGTTGCAAGTAAAACATTAGTTTCCTGAGAAGATAGTCTTACCAATCATATGAAATGGAGGCAGAAGGCACATCATAGAGGAAGGCTTCGCGAGCACCAGCAACAGTTCCAGAATAGACACTGGGTCGGAATCAAGATGGCAGGTAAGTTGTAATATGATAAAAGGAGGCAGGAAGAAGAGAAGAGAAGCATGACAATTTGAAATGGCTAGAGGTGAAACAATGTAATTAGTAATTCTCCTTTCATTTATACGAGAAGGAAATGTGGACATACATGTTATATCCGCAATTGGTACCGACGTTTATACCACTGAGAACCTGCATGGAGAAAAGAAGCATATAGATGAGAGTCTCCAGAGGAAGGGACAATAAACATAAACCAATAGTGTAGATGTTGGTACCAGGTGAGGAAGAGAAGGAAAGAGTTGTTCAGATAAGCCTAAACTAGTGCAATCCGCAGGGGTTCCTTCATTTCAGAACCAACATTTTTAATCACATATCATATGATTCAAACCCGTGCATGTATAATTAACAACAGAAACAAACCTGAAACGGAAAACGCCGTGGCTCCCTCGATATCCACTCGCTGTGCGCTCAATGGTCGGCTCCAGATGATACTGTGACTCACTGCCGATTTCTCCCTATTACAAACAAAAGTTCAAATAACAAAATTCATATTGACCAAAGCAATTGTTAAGTAGACTTACGAATCAGGGGCACAGATGCGAACCACGTAAAGGTTGGTGGAGACGAGGACGCTAACAAGCGCACGCAGCCCCGGAGCATCAATTCCGTCGTCATTAGTCACCAAAATTACGGGTTTCTCACCGGAGATACGATCGCCACCGTCGATTTCCATGACTGTGTATTTGTACGGGAAATCGAGGAGCAATCGAAATTGAGAAGAAGGGGAAGCTCCGGTGAGTAAAACAGAAACTTTACTCACTTTTAATTACAGCCCTCTCGTCCAAAAATAAATCTATATATATTCAAATCCTTCTGAATTACCATTTTATTCTCATCAGTAAATCACCATTTCTATTCAATTTCACAAATTTGGTCGTCTTCTTCTTCTTTCTCCTTTGGTATATAACCAAAGTAAATTCAAAACTAACATTAAATTCATCGGTTAACTAAATTCAATTGTATAATTCCAAAACATATCACTATTAATTGCTCTGTACGTCCTTCTTCTTCTTCTTTTTTTCCTTTTAAATTAAACTATTTTTTAAACTGAAAATATTTTGTTTGACCGTCACAAGTTTGACTGCATGTTTTACCTTTTAACCCAAAGTTTGACTACATGCAAATCCATAATTCATATTCTATCACAGAAAACATATTCACATATATTCTTAATAGTTTGTATCCCAATTTCTACATCTATATTTCCTTAATTACATGCTGAGAAGAAAGGAAAAAAGGTTTTTGACCATTTCATTATAAATGGGATAATTTGCTAAATAACAAAAAAAAAAGGTATTAATTTGTTGGTCATTCTTGCCAATTTCCCTATAAAATATATGTAACATTCCAAAAAAAAAAAACAAAAAAAAAAAAAATAAATGAAAATTACTGTTTCACTAGCTAAGGAGGGGTTAGAAATTTTATACAATGAGAGTTCTNAAAAAAAAAAAAAAACATTTCTAAAATGGTATCTCTACATTATCAGAAATTTGTGTGTAATATTAATAATTTAAATTTAATAATTTTTAGTTATGTATACTATTACTAGAGACGGTTAATTTAATTCAATAGATTATTTTTTTTATCGTAAAGATTTTTTTAGTTTATAAATGTATGATTGAAATTAATAAATCATATTTTTTCTAATATGATTTGATGTTTAATGTTCAGTAATATACATATTTATTTTTTATTTTCCACTTCCTAGTTTTTTCAAAAGATTGTTTTCATACTTTCAAAATTGAAATTTTGGAAA
Source organism: Aurinia saxatilis (assembly GCA_900406295.1). Classification (NCBI taxonomy): domain Eukaryota; kingdom Viridiplantae; phylum Streptophyta; class Magnoliopsida; order Brassicales; family Brassicaceae; genus Aurinia; species Aurinia saxatilis. The sequence continues at coordinate 9,837 of OVAP01007875.1, forward strand.
AAAATACCCATTTCACTTTACAAAAGTGAAAAATACCTTCTTTTTAGGGGGAATCTAAAAAATGCCCATTTTGGGTGCACATTTTTAACAAGAAAAAATTGCAATATTTGTACTCTTAATGAATTTGAAAAGCAATTATATACCACATATCACACCTTAAACAAAACTGATATTTTTTTGTTGTGAATTATCAGTTTTGCCCTCAATGAACAAACAAAAAACATGTTATGTAATTGACCTTTTTAGCCCCGCAACGATAGTGAACTTCATATGCAGTCTACTATGCATGACACAGACTTCATATGCAGTCTATTACGTAATTATATTTTAAATTTTAATTATAATTTTTTAAAAAATTAATATAAAACTTTAAAAATATACATCAGAAAAATAGGCTATTTTTCATCTATGTGAAAAAGCACAAAAATAAATCAATTTAAACTTACAAAGATNTTTAAAAATATACATCAGAAAAATAGGCTATTTTTCATCTATGTGAAAAAGCACAAAAATAAATCAATTTAAACTTACAAAGATAATTTA